>CM045734.1:13818563-13858563 GCA_024760905.1 Plotosus lineatus | reverse complement strand
ACAAGTACTCGAGTAAACCACACAGGGATATGTCCATACTGGTGTATATTGTATGTGGGCGTAGGAAACCTGACTCAGACATTCCTATAGCGTTGCGGTAATGCATCCCGATGGCCCCAAACCACAAAATTAAAGCCACCACGAGGCAGGGTATCATTTGTCTGGGAAACAAACCATATGTTTGAGTTCTACTGAAACACAGGGAATAGATCAGTGGGCAACTTCACAGGCAAATAGGAAAGAATATGGAACATAACCAATATGAGGTTTTCAGCACTCGAAATCTGGGGGGGGGGTCATTAAAATAAAAAAGAATGGCAATACCACCATATTAGAGATGGGATGGTACAAAAAACTACCCCAGGTGTTGCAATATCAAACAATGCCACTAGCAGATATGTCGTGGTTGTGTGAAGGAATGCAATTACGTCATTCCCTGCCAATAGGTTTGTCAGGATTGGGCACCCGATTGATGATTACAGTGGTATGGTTGTATAGGTCTAAAGAGGATGCAATGTAGTCCCTTCGGTCCACAAGGTCATACCAAACAGATCCAGGGGTGTACCTTGATGCCATAAGTCAGCCACGTGGAATCCCAGATGAATTCAAAAATGCGCAACGAGATAGCAGGAGGTTTTGAAGCATTCTTCGTGGTTTCCATTATGACTATGAAAAATGTTGAGTGAATAAATTACATCTACTACAACCAGCCAAGATTTATTAATTATACTAATGATGCCCTACACGCTCTAGGAGAGCAATTGTCAGCCACCAGTAAAATGACTCTGCAGAACCGCCTAGCCCAAGATTGGCTGATGACAGAAAAAGGAGGTGTATGTGTGCTTTTTAGAGATAATTTCTATATGTTTATCCCCAATAATACCGCCCCTGGAGGATCCTTCACCTGTGCCATGGAAAAACTGGGTACGCTTTGAATGGAAGTAAAGGCAAATGCGAGCTTTGTGATGTTCTCCATGGAATGGTTCACCAAGATGTTTGGAAGGTGGGGTGGTTGGCTTATGAAGATGGCGTTGAATGTTGGGATAATTTTGCTGGTCTTGGCCTTGATAGTGTGCTGCTTACTTTCCGTTCTCTGGGGACTATGTACTCAACTAGTTTCAAAGCAAATTGTTATGGTCTGTGCTGGCTGGCGGCTTTAATTCTTTTTTTAATCATTGCAGGCGCTGGCAAGGAGCGTGGCTGTTGCCAGTAGGCGCGTTCCAGAGGAGCGTACCTGGTCCCATTCTGCAATCAGTAAACAGCCAGCTATGAATGGGAGTGGCGCGCTTCCCTCCGATGTCAGCAGATTGTCTTCCCAGTGATCCTGTTCCTCTGCTTTCTCTCTGACCCCGGTATCTTGCTTTGTGCTTGACCAGTTCCATTGATTTATTATTCCCGTGATTTAGAGTTCCAAGTACAAAATAAAAATCGTTGAATCTTCTTATGGTCTCCTGTATCTCTGGGTCCGACGCATACACTCCAGGCTTAACAGAATCTTCTGACCTGAAACATGGACCCAGCGGAGACTGCACAGCTTCGGCAAACACTATCCGACCAGGGCGCCCTGCTGGGACGACACGACTCCACCTTGCATCAGATGATGGACAATCTGCAGCACATAACCACCAGCTTGGCGCAGCTCAGCGGAAGGATGGATGCCGTCGCCACTCACCTCGCTGCCATGACCCTGCCCCCTCATCCTTCACTTTCCGTTTTGGCAGCAGCACCAGCGGCTCCTGCGCTCGATTCCTTCATCAGTGTTTGCTTGTCTTCAGCCAGCAGCCACTCACATACTCCACCAATCAAGCAAAAACCGCCTGCATCATGAGCCTACTCACAAAGCAAGCCTCGTCCTGGGCACAAGTCCTCGTCATTAGCACTCACCACCTATACCCCAGAATTATGCTCCCAGTTAAACTAGTTCATGCAAGAAATGAAGAAGGTTTTCGATCGTCCAGCGAAAGGGGAGGAGGCGAGCTCCCAGCTCCCAATAATTCGGCAAGGCTCACAGTTGGTGGCGGAGTACGCCATCCGATTCCGGATTCTCGCCATCAAAAGCAGCTGGAACAACCCCGCGCTCCGGGGAGCTTTCTTGCAGGGTCTTAATGAAAGGCTGAAAGATGAGCTTGCGGCCCGAGATGAGACGACTCTTGAGGAGTTAATCGCCTTGTCTACCAGGCTGGACAACTGGCTGAGAGAAAGGGATAGGTCCCGGGAGGAGGGGACCAGTTTTATCTACCCGTCCTCGAGCCACTCCGTGAGGCCCAAGGAGGCTCCACCTCGAACTCACTCACCATTTTCCCCTCTGATGAAGGATGACGGTCAAGAACCCATGCAGGTGAACTGCACCAGACTGACGGCTGAGGAGAGGCACCGGCAGCTGGCCAATGGTCTCTGCATCTACTACGCTGATAAGGGCCATTACCTCGCCCAGTGCCCCACACAGCAGGGTCTGACAGCTACGAGAGGATCCTCCACGACACCCAGGAAGCGCCTGCAAGTTCAAGGTACGCTACACTCCGCGCAACACTCTTATCCTGTAGACGTATTCATTGACTCAGGCGCTGATGCTAACTTCATTGATCTGGGGATGGTGGAGCTCCATGACCTGCCCGTGTATGAACTCGACCCCCAAGGAGGTAGTGGCCATTGATGGCCGACTCATAGCTCACGTCACGCACAAGACCAAGCCAGTTAAGCCCAGTTTGTCCGGTAACTATCAGGAATATTTGGAGCTGTTTGTTCTCTCTGCCTCTCTCTCTCCCCTAGTGTTGGGGTGGCCATGGTTGCAGACCCACAATGCCCACATCGACTGGCGCACCTTCACCATACGCAGGTGGAGTTACTACTGTCTGCAACACTGCTTAATGGTGGCCGTACCCTCCCAAGCTTCACAATTGCTGGTCGACTGGAGGATCCGAACTTAGCCGGTATGCCAAAAGTATATCACGACCCGCAAGAGGTCTTCAGAAAGGACCGGGCTTGCTCATTACCTCCTCATCGACCGTACGACTGCGCCATTGACCTACTGCCAGGTTCCATGCTCCCTTCCCAGTGACTATACAACCTCTCGAAACCGGAGAAAGATGCCATGGAGGCATATGTTAACGAGTCGCTGGCTGCAGGTCTCATTCGGCCCTCATCTTCACCGGGAGGTGCTATATTCTTCTTCGTCAAAAAGAAAGACAAGACCCTGAGACCTTGCATCGATTACACGGGCCTGAACCATATCACCATAAAAAACAAGTATCCTCTCCCTATATTTGATTCAGCCTACACCTCTCTCCATGATGCTACTGTTTTTTCCAAGCTGGACCTGAGAAACGCCTACCACTTATTCCGAATTCTGGAGGGGGACGAGTGGAAGACGACTTTCAACACGCCCCTCAGTCGAATATTTGATCATTCCATTCAGACTAACCAGTGCCCCAGCGGTTTTCCAAGCTCTGGTCAACAATGTGCTTGGGGACATGCTGAACCGCTTTGTATTCATGTACCTTGATGATATCCTGATCTTCTCTAGAGCCCAAGATGAGCATCTCCGCCATGTGAGAATGGTATTAAAGAGGCTCCTAGAGAACAGGCTGTTCGTTAAAGCAGAAAAATGTGAGTTTCATGTCCCCTCAGTCTCCTTCCTTCAGTTCATCATGGAGAAGGGTCAGACAAGACCCGATCCGGTGAAGGCAGTGGCGGAGTGGCCGACTCCGGGGATGCGGAAACAGCTGCAGAGGTTCCTGAGGTTTGCAAACTTCTATCACCAGTTTGTGTGGGACTACAGCCACCTTGCAGCCCCCTCACACAGTTAACATCACCCAAAACACCGTTCCATTGGTCCCCAAGTGCTCAGGTGGCGTTTGACAGGCTGAAGGCTAAGTTCGTCAATGCACCCATACTGACCCACCCGGACCCCTTGCTGCACTTTGTGGTGGAAGTCGACGTCTCAGACTCAGGGGTGGGGGCAGTCCTCTCCCAACGGTCTCCCACAGACCAGACGCTACACCCATGCGCCTTCTTCTCCCATTGCTTGTGCCCAGCGGAACAGAATTATGATGTTGGGAATCGTGAACTGCTGGCGGTGGTCTTGGCACTCCAGGAGTGGAGGCACTGGCTGGAAGGGGCAGCCCACCCCTTCCTGGTCTGGACCGACCACAAAAACCTATCCTACCCTTGTACAGCCAAGAGGTTGAACTCCCGTCTGGCACGATGGTCACTCTACTTGGGAAGGTTCAACTTCACACTAACATACCGACCCGGCTCCCGGTATACGAAGCCAGATGCTCTCTCCAGACAGTTCTCCTCGGGGGAAGACACTACCATGGAGACCATCCTGCCCGCCTCCTGTATACTTGGAGCAGCTCAATGGGAGGTAGAATGGCTAGACCCCCAAGGTCGACTATATGTTCCCCCGTCGGCCAGAACTCCAGCACTCCAGTGGGCTCATGCCTCAAAATTAGCCTGCCACCCCGGAGCCCACCAAACTCTCTTCCTGCTCTAACAATGCTTCTGGTGGCTAACGATGGCAGCTGACACCAGGGAGTTTGTGGGAGCTTGTGCCACCTGTGCCCGGAGCAAGTCCTCCCATCATGCACCCATGGGTCTCCTCCAACTCTTACCCGTTCCTCATTATCCCTGGTCACACATTGCGGTGGACTTTGTCACAGGTTTACCCCCGCCCAAGGGCAACACTGTTATCCTGATGATAGTGGACCAGTTCTCCAAGGCGGTTCATGTCGTCGCCCTACCCAAACTCCCCTCAGCGATGGAAACAGCTGGTATCCTGGTCCAACATTTCTTTCCCCTCCATGGCATCCCTAAGGACATCGTTTCAGACCGGGGCCCCCAGTTTGCATCCAGAGTTTGGAAGGCATTCTGCGACACCTTGGCAGTCTCCAGCAGCTTGACCTCTGGCTACCATCCTCAGTCAAATGAGCAGGTGGAGCGAGCAAATTAAAGCCTCAGATTCTCCCTGTGCTGCATCGCCATCCACCTCCCAGCTTCCTGGGCCACACAACTCTCTGATCTGCGCCGCCACCGGGATGTCCCCCTTCATGGTGATTAATGGTTTCCAGCCTCCCCTATTTCCCAGCCAGGAGGTCGAAGTGGCCGTTCCATCTGTCCACATGAGTCCATGTCCATGAGTCCGGCACAGTTTCGCAGAGCATGCCGGGTCTGGAGAGAAGCATGTGCTGCCCTGGAACGAACAGTGGCCTGAAACCGGAGGATTGCCGATCGTCACCGAACCCCGGCACCTCCCTACATCTTTGGGTAACAAGTGTGGCTCTTCTCCCGGGACCTGCCTCTGCAAGATGACTCCAAGAAACTGTCTCCCAGATACATTGGGCCCTATGTAATAGAAAAAATTATAAACCCCAGCGCCGTCCGACTAAGACTCCCATCCTCACTCATGGTACACCCAGTATTCCATGTTTCCCTGATTAAGAACTGATATTTCCCTCCTCCCCAGCTGATTGATGGACATCCCGCATACACAGTCAACCGTATCCTCGATGTACGCAGACAGGGTCGAGGTTTTCAGTACCTAGTGGACTGGGAGGGCTATGGACCCGAAGAACGCTCATGGATTCCCCGCTCCCTAATCCTGGACCCGGACTTATTAGATGAGTTTTATCGTCAGTTCCTGGGCAAGCCTGGTCAGGTGCCAGGTGGCGCCCCTTAAGGAGGGGTACTGTTATGGTCTGTGCTGGCTGGCGGCATTAATTCTTTCTTCAGTCATTGCAGGCGCTGGCGAGGGGCGTGGCTGTTGCCGGTGGGTGCGTTCCAGAAGAGCGCACCTGGTCCCACTCTGCCATAAGCAAACAGCCAGCTATAAATGGGAGCGGCGCGCTTCCCTCCGATGTCAGCAGATTGTCTTCCCAGTGATCCCGTTCCTCTGCTTTCTCTCTGACCCCTGGTATCTTGCTTCGTGCTTGACCAGTTCCATTGATTTATTATTCCCATGATTTAGAGATCCAAATGCAAATTAAAAATCGTTGAATCTTCTTATGGTCTTCTGCATCTCTGGGTCCGATGCATACACTCCAGGCTTAACACAAATGGCAGTAATGTTCCATGTACATGCTGAATTACACCGGGGCACCTCCACGGATGATGCTTTTCTTGCGGACTTCCATGATGGATATTATGTTGGACAAAGCAGTTGAGGAACCACAAGGACAGTGATGATCATCTGTAAAAGTCTAAATGCATGAAGTTATGTGTTGTTGTGTCGTATTGTCTTGTCTGTGTTATGCATGTTGTGTGCAGGTGCCATGGCCCGTTCCCACTTCACGTCAGACCCACAACCCCAATGCCCTACCTGTTTGGGTTGAAGCACTAGATGGATGGGTCATCCATGTGTCATAATTCAGCAAGGAGAGGATGGGGTTGTCCAACTTGTTCCAAACCAATCCTTATACACCCCCTGTCAACAGATCTAGACAAGATTGGGACAAGAACCACTGAAACTCTACTGTGTGCATGGATGCCCAATGGAAATACGACGTAGAATTCACGCATCCTGTCTGTCAACTTCTAACAAGAGCTAACCTGTACACTCCTGATGGCATGTGGTTACTCCTTATGACTGTGAGAAACTACACCCTAACAGGAAAACTTGTGGCCCAATTCTGTACTTTACAGCATATTTACAATGATATAAATGTTTGGGTGATAAAATGTACTCACCGGGCGGATACATGGCTATGTGTTATCGCCGGACATCCCACAGACTAGGACAGTACGTGTGATATGCATAGTCTTTGCTGGATATGTGCTCTGGACCACATGTTCACGGCAACAGTGGACCTGGCTGCACTGTCGGCCAGCACAACTTACGTTGCGGATTCAGAATAAACAATCAGATTCAACGGCCCTGATGCCGAGGCTGGAAAACAGTGGTCTATACCCCCAACCTATGGCGCGCCAAGTGCAACTGGCCTCCATGGCAGACGCCAGTATGTCTGCCTCAATGGATGTATGAGTCAATCAGAAAGAACTACTGGTGGTGGCACTGAGTAAGGGGTAAAGGAACCATTGCTTGTTGCTTATGTCTTGTCTCTGTTGTAACTGTTTATATAAATGTACATGTAAACTACCTGGTGACCTTGGCACAAATGGCTGTTGTGCTATGAGCTGGCAGAGTGGGAATTTTCACTCAGAATTTGGAAAATTGAGGGTTTTTCACCCACTCCTGGATCATCTTGAATTGAGAAGAGGTTTTAGGAGAGAGTGATGTGGTGTAAGGTTAATGGTTAATGGAATAGAAAATGGCATAGGAAGTGTGTGATAATATGATAGATACTATTATATGATAAATGGTATGAAGTGTATGCCTAATGTGATGGTAATGTGGGCAGTATTCAATAATATATGTATAACAAATATTATCATTGGAACAATATTCAATACTGAAATGGGAAAAAATATAGAAGGATGTAAAAAAGAAGTGTGATAACAAGTAGGGTCTCTGAATGGAAGGACACTGAGCACCTACAAAATTTCCTTTGTCATTTTAGGAGCCACAGCAGTAACATGGCTGAGGTAACCAAGGACAGGACAGTTGTCATATTTGTCAGGAGGACAACTTAGAGGACAATCAGTTGATTGCACCATGTAGCTGTAAAGGCAGTATGCGTCTCATTCTCCAAGACTGTCTACAGCAATGGATTAAGAAATCAGACCAGTTGTGAGATATGTAAGACCAAATACATAATGACAAGTTATATGAAGCCCCTGCATCAGCGGGAATGGCACCCAGCACTAATTCCTTCTGAGAGAAGAATTGCATGGATGATGGTGCTTGGAACAATTGGACAAATGGTGGTTGTGGGAAGTATGGGTCCTCTTGTTAAGCTCTCTATGGAAGGCTATATGATAAACAGCATAATGGGATTTCTCCTATATTTCATGGCGACTGTGGCGATCATAGGAGTGATGACGGTGTTGGGAGTTATGCATTTACAGTATCAGTTCTATAAGCCAAAAATCAGAATGCTCTGGGCACATAACAGGGTGGTTCATGTGCTTAATTGACCAGACAACATTGGGGAACAACATGGTGACATAATATCGGACATGGATCAAATAAACCACAGCAAGGTGGAAACCACCCAATTATAGAGCACATACGGGATATAAAGAGTGAGAGGTAGAGGTGCATGGTGTACTCCATTCCATCCAGACGGTCCCTTCGTTGCTACGTTTATGTTAGTGGGATGATAATTTGCTATTTTATAATTTGCTTGCAAACGTGATCGGTTAGTCATACAGCAATGTAATAAAAATACTGGGTAGTCATACAACAATGTGATAAGTAGAAAGGCTTAAGATGGGAAAATATGTGGAGGGATGATACTAAGTGTAAAAACAATAACCTTGAAGTGCAGCTGCAAGATAGGGGAGCACTTAGGTTAAGGAAAAACATGTAAAGTAATACTGTTTGAGTGTGACTACACGATGATGCTTGATATTTTCAACATGACTTTGAAGTAATTGGTGTACCAAGGACAAATGACCACACAGAACAAAAATACAGAGGAAAGAGTATTTATTATTCAAATTGGTGAAAAGAATATTACAAATTACTACACTTATCCAAAGGTATGATGGGCACGACGTCTGTGGATGAAGAAGTCTCAAATGAGCGGGGCGAGGTCGGTGTGTAGTCCGAAGAAGATGCGGGAGAAGCATGGTGGGGGTTATAGTCAGAATAGTCTGAATAGACAGGTGACAACAGAGGAATATCGGGAGAACCAGGATGATACGGGGAGTTGCAGGAATGGTGAGGTGGTAAGGAGAGAAGGTAGGACTCACCCTTCTGGGTAGTCTGATCACAAGTCTCTGCAAGAGACTGGGTACTTTGGTCATGAGTGACAGGATGTGAGGGTTGAAATTGAGTACCTGCCAGGAAGTGTAGAAAATCCAGAAGATCAGCAGAGAGGATACATGGGTGAGGAGGAATGTGGTGCTGTATGACAGTTCTTCTCCTCCGATACATGGTATGAGAAGTGGGCTGAGCTAAAAAGCGTAAAAAGCAGAAAATGTATGTATAAGGCGCATGTCTTGTGAATAGTAATCAATTATAATTCAATGCTTAACGCTTTAAGAGTAAATATAAAAATGCATGAAGGTTGAAGGCCCAGGTCATGCACCAACTAGTGGTCACAGGAAATGCTGGTATCTCTCTCTATGCAGCTTATCCGTAGTCGGACGTAGCATCCTTAACAGCTCTTTGGAAAGTCTTCCTATCTTGCACGAGGCGACCAGCTTCTGAAATCTTCATGCCCAGCTCTTCTTAGATGTTGCTTTCCCATCTTTTGCGGGGGCGGCCTCTTCCTCTTTTGTCTGCGATTCTCGTTTCCATGATTGTTCGCTCGAGTCCGTTGTGCCTTTTGATATGCCCAAAGTATTTTAGCTTGGTCCTCATTACTAATTGCTAATAGGTGGAACATGTAACCTCTGCAGAAGCTTAACACAGGTACTAAGGGCTACATCTATAGTAAAATGCGTTTACTATGATACTCTGTTGAACTTAATCATTATAAAGTAGAAAGAATAAGGTGCTTACACATTATGTCTTATAAGATAAGATAAGATACAGCTTTATTAATCTCACAATGGAGAAATTCACTGTTACAGGCTCTTGAGGTACCATCAGTAGTGGGTGCAAAAATAGATACATATACAAACAAACAAACATACACACATACATATATATTAGATAAGTAAATAAATAAATAGAAACATAAATAGTATAAATTAATAAACAATAAAATAAAAGAAGGGAACGACTTTATGGACTGGCCTATATTAAAGTGTACATGTATCTGAGTGCAGAGTAGATGGGTTGATATGGTTCACAGTGGGGTAGATGTGGTTGATTAAAGTGCACGGGGTTTTTATTGCACATAACCGGTATTTTCACAGACAGTTACAAAGTGGCGTTGTACAGTCTGACAGCGGTGGGAATGAACGACCTGCGGTAGCGCTCCTTCCTGCACTGAGGATGTCTCAGTCATCCACTGAAGGAGCTACTCAGCTCCTCTACAGTCTGGTGCAGTGGGTGAGAGCTGTTGTTCATGATGGATGTGAGCTTTGCTACCATCCTCCTCTCACTCACCTCCTCCACAGAGTCCAGTGGGCAGCCGAGGACAGAGCTGGCCCTCCTGACCAGCTTGTTCAGTCTTTTTCTGTCCCGCTCTGTGCTGCCCGGGGCCCAGCAGATGGCAGCGTAGAGGATTGCAGAGGCTACCACAGAGTCATAAAAAGTCCTGAGCAGAGGTCTGCATACGCCGAAGGACCTGAGTCTCCTCAGAAGGTGGAGGCGACTCTGGCCCTTCTTGTACAGGGCGTTGGTGTTGTGGGACCAGTCCAGTTTATTGTTAAGGTGAACGCCCAGGTATTTGAAACTGTTCACTATCTCAATGTTCTGTCCCTGGATGTTCACTAGTGATTGTGTGTGTGTGTGTGTGTGTGTGTTAGTGTGCTTCTTCTGAAGTCGACCACCATCTCCTTCGTCTTCCTGGTGTTCAAGCACAAGTGGTTGCGCTCACACCAGTCCATGAAGTCAACGATGACCGACCGGTACTCCAGCTCGTTCCCCTCTGACACACGGCCCACGATGGCAGAGTCGTCCGAGAACTATATTGAGAAGTAATTCGTCCAACCAGAGTGTGTGTGTGTGTGTGTGTGTGTGTGTGTGTGTGTGTGTGTGTGTGTGTGTGTGTGTGTGTTCAGGTCAAGCGAACTCCAGCAAATAAATTAAACCAGGAAGAAGGTGCAGTTGATCAGCATCTATTTTATAAAAACTCTGCCCAAACTTGGCCAAAAATAATGGGAAATTTATGAGAAATTATGTCACTTAGGGGTGAATGACATCACATTGAGAGAAAAATGAGAAAATTGAGGGAAATTAGCAAATGACATGCAAGTTAAAAGGAAACGGTTACAAGCTTAAAGGGTAAAATAAGGGGAAAATTAGTGCGACCTGGAAGAGCTGACTCAGCATTTAAAGGGTATATAAGCAAGAAAAATTAGGGGAATTGAGAGTTGTAGCTTTGGATTCAGATGGTGTGTGACTAACAGAGCAGTCTGATAGTTAGCCGCTGACCGTGCACGGGGTTGATTGGTTAAGAACAGTAGGATAATTGCTTGTCTGCTGTAACTGCCAACCTTCATCCAGCCTTGCTGTGTGGTACTTTAGAATAAAGGATTGTTTTTGCCTCTTTTCATCTGGTTGTGGTAAGCTTCATTATTTTATTAAGTGTTGAATGCTAAAAGAATTAATTGGATATTTACTAAGTGTAACATAAAAGCATAGAGGAGGAACCTTCTTTCCACCACATATGTCCAACTTGGGCAGGTGGACCTGAGTTTTTTCCAAAACATGGCTGGTCTTTGATAACCCATGAACTTGAACCTATGACCTTTGGATCAGTAAACCAGCACCCTACCACCAGGCCATCGCTGGTTTATTCTTTTTATTTTCAGCAGGAAATCACTTGCGTGCTATCCTTCCACCCAAAATTCTATAGTTACATGATACATGTGATCATAAATGTGAATAACCTATCACATACAGTATCATATGTTTTAAGGTACAATCTCATGTTGAAAACAATGAATTATGAAGAAAATTACATGCAGAACATGTGAAACACTAATACAGTATTTTAAAACAATCACATGTATTAAGGGGAAGCGATGTCACATTCCATGTGTTTCATGTTGGGATTCAAGGCCATATGTAGAGATAAAAGAAGGGGCCATTAGTAAAGTTCATTATCAGGCTAAAATGTAAGGGAAGAGAAGAGGACGACAAATGGGAACAATCCAACTGGAATTTTTTTTGTGTGTGTGTTGTTTCGAGTCAAAGCTTTTTCATTCCCACTTGTTCACATATTTGCTGTGTTACTGGGCCCCACCAGATGTCGCTGTAGAGCAGTGCCACGGCCTTTCAAAGACAGTATTTTCCTGTATATGTGTCTATCAGTCTATCATGTCTATCTATACATGATAGATAGATATAAATATAATCAGATGTAAATATATATTGATATAAAAATAGCTGATAGATAGATAGATATACAGAATAGATAGTATTTTTTCATCATAGAAAGGCAAAATAAATAAATCTTTTCCTTTTGCTTTTCCCTTCAGGGATTGCCACAGCGAATTGTGCCACATCTCACCCTATCCTATGCATCTTCTTCTCTTACGCCAACTACCTTCATGTCCTCCTTCACCACATCCATAAATCTTCTCTTTGATCTTCCTCTCGGCCTTCTACCTGGTAGTTCCAACCTCAGCATTCTACTACCAATATACTCACTATCCCTCCTCTGTACATGTCCAAACCATCTCAATCTAACCTCTTTGACTTTGTCTCTAAAACATCTTACATGTGCTGTCCCTCTGATGTACTCATTCCTGATCCTATCCATCCTCGTTACTCACAAAGAGAACCTCAACAGTTTCATCTCTGCTACCTCCAACTCTGACTCCTGTCTTTTCCTCAGTGCCACTGTCTCTAAACCATACAACATCGCTGGCCTCACCACCGTCTTGTACACTTTTCCTTTCATTCTTGCCGATACCTTCCTATCACACATCACCACAGACACTTTTCTCCAACCATTCCAACCTGCCTGCACACGCTTCTTCACCTCTTTTCCACACTCTCCATTGCTCTGGATTGTTAAGCCTAAGTAATTAAAATCCTCCACGTTCCTTATCTCTGCCCCCTGTAACCTCACCATTCCTCTTGGGTCCTTCTCGTTCACACACATGTATTTTGTTCTACTGTGGCTAACCTTCATTCCTCTCCTTTCCAGGGCATACCTCCACCTCTCTAAATTTTCCTGCACTTGTTCTCTGCTCTCACTACAGATCACAATGTCATCTGCAAACATCATAGTCCATGGAGATTCTTGTCTAACCTTGTCTGTCAGCCTGTCTGTCACCATAGCAAACAAGAAGGGGCTCAGAGCTGACCCTTGATGCAGTCCCACCTCCACCTTGAACTCTTCTGTCACACGGACAGCACACCTCACCGCTGTCTTACATGTCTCATACATGTCCTGCACCACTCTAACATATTTCTCTGCTACTCCAGACTTCCTCATACAATACCACAGTTCCTCCCTCGGCACCCTGTCATATGCTTTCTCCAGATCCACAAAGGCACAATGCAGCTCCCTCTGGCCTTCTGTGTACTTCTCTATTAACATCCTCAAAGCAAACACCGCATCTGTGGTGCTCTTTCTTGGCATGAAATCAAACTGTTGTTCACAAATGCTGAACTCTGCCCTTCGTCTAGCTTCCACTATTCTTTCCCATAACTTCATCGTATGGCTCATCAACTTTATCCCTCTGTAGTTGTCACAACTCTGCACATCTCCCTTGTTCTTAAAAATGGGCACAAGCACACTTCTCCTCCATTCCTCTGGCAT
This sequence comes from Plotosus lineatus, assembly GCA_024760905.1. Taxonomy (NCBI): domain Eukaryota; kingdom Metazoa; phylum Chordata; class Actinopteri; order Siluriformes; family Plotosidae; genus Plotosus; species Plotosus lineatus. Next base: position 13,845,115 of record CM045734.1, on the reverse strand, counting down.
CCTCTCTAAGACCTTGTTGAATGTTCTTGTCAGAAAATCTACTGCTACCTTGCCGAGACACTTCCATACCTCCACTGGTATGTCATCAGAGCCAACTGCCTTTCCACTCTTCATCCTCTTCAATGCCCTCCTCACTTCACCCTTACTAATCTTTGCTACTTCCTGGTCCTCAACAGTCACCTCTTCTACTCTTTTTTCTCTCTCATTTTCCTCATTCATCAGCTCTTCAAAGTACTCTTTCCATCTTCCAAGCACACTTCTGTCATCAGTCAATACATTACCCTCTCTGTCCTTAGTCACTCTAACTTGCTGCACATCCTTCCCATCTCTATTTCTCTGTTGTGCCAACCTGTAGAAATGATTTTCTCCCTCCTTACCATCCAACCTAGCATACAAGTCATCATACAGCCTCTGTTTGGCCTTTGACACCGCTACCTTCGCCTTACGCTGCATCTCCCAGTACTCCTGTTTACTTTTTTCAGTCCTCTCACTGTCCCACTTCTTCTTAGCTAACTTCTTCCTTGTTACACACTCAACACTTTCTCATTCCACCATGAAGTCTTCTTATCTACTTTCCTTCCAGAGGACACACCAAGTACTCTCCTACCTGTCTCCCTGATCATATTAGCTGTAGATGACCAGTCATCTGTCAAAAAAAAAAAATGCAGCAGAGAGGGATTAAGTGATCCTGGCACATCAGGCTTATGAGGTTCATCATTAGCTCAGGGCCCTCACCCTCTCTACACGCTGTCCAGACAGCGAATGGGACTTCTCCCAGGAAGTACTGCCTAGTTGAACCCACCAAGAACTTTCTGGAGAATATGGAGACTCCCAACACTTCAGTCTTCTGCATTGCCCAGCCTGTCAGAAGAGCTGTGTTCCCGGTAGCAAACCAGGGCAGTCTCTTGATCTGTGTCAGTAGATCAGGAGGTACCAAATCAAGGACAGCGAGGATAATGGGGAGCTGTTGTCAATCATATTGCTGTCAAAAGGGACAGAAAATTCAATAATATTAATAATTTCAGTGATTCTGTCAAACAGAACAAGATCAGGCTTATTGGCTTCAATTTTACTCAGGCTGTAAATTGTCTGATTCCATAGAAGCCTAAAATCATCATTTTCCATGACACCTTGGACATGATCAGGGTCGTACCATGGGTGAACCTTTGAGTCAAAACCACAAGCATGACGAAGACGGTCGTAAAATGAGCATTCCATGCTATTATGTCTTTTCAAGTGAGAAGTTTTTGCCAAAGCAGAACAACCACTGACAAGGTTTTGAACAGTCTCACTAAATTCATTACACAATCTACATTTGGAATTGATGTTTTCCCTTAAAATATTACATTGGTGATTGTGTGTAGGAAGAGACTGGTCCTGAGCGGCAAAAAGAAAGCCATCAGTTTCACTTTTGAGACCAGCCGACTTCATCTAGGCAGTCAGTAGTGTTACTGCTCTGTTCAACACACTGCACGTAAACACTATGCAGTGGCTTTGCAGAAAGTTGCTCCTTAAAATGATGACTCTGAGCTGATTTTGTAAATGACTTCACCTGGTTGACACACATTGATGTACCTTCCAGCAGTACCTCGCCATCAACACAATCAAGAGTAAAGTTGAGATTCTGAACAACAACCATGGCACATTTGTAGTAGCGGTAAAAGTCCTTGCTTTCATCATTAGTTAGTCTTCACATACTTCACAAAAGGATCATCAGATAAATTAATATGTGCAAAAGCACACAGCAAAATATGATCATAAAGAGCTTGGAACTTGTCTTTGATGTGAGCTTTCTGGAGCTTGTCTCGAGCTTGCATCCCTAAATAGGTGTAAGATTGGCTTTGCACGAGATGCTCAATAATTCCTCCCCCTCCTAACTCAACAGATCCATTATTGACTGGCTTGCCACGGCTTAAGTGGAGAACATTACATTTGTCAAGCCCAAATGTCATTCAAATATCCTGTGAAAAGGACTCAACAACTCCTTTGGCAGTCAGTTCAATGTCATCCATGAAGAAGAGGTGAGTAAGAGGTGTTGGGGATTTGTGCTGAGGATGTCCTGGATGATAACTCTCCTCCTTGCTGAGCATGAAACTCAATGGATTGAGTGACAGGCAAAAAAAGCAAAGGACTAAAAGAATCTCTCTGGAATATTCCTCTCTTGATTGGAATAAACTCTAACGTTTCAACCTGCCTTTGCAAGCACATTTCAATCTGAGTTGACCTGCAACTCATTAAAGACTTGAGCAGAAGTAGTAGTTGCTCAGGTAGGTAAATACACTGCAAAGACTTCAGAATCCATTCGTGAGGGACAGAGTCACATGCCTTTTTGTAATCAATCCAACACATTGAGACGTTTCGATGATAAGTTTTTGCCTCTTCAAGAATCATTTTCTGGACCAATAATTGATCCTTGCATCCCCAACACCCCTTTCTGGCTCCTTTCTGCTCCATGTAAATAATTTCATTGGAAGATAAGTAGGATGGCATAATATTTGTCAAACACCCTGTAAATATTTTGTATATGGTATTCAAACATGTGATAGGGTGGTAAATTTTTAGATTTGTCAAGTCTCCTTTGTTTGGTAGGAGTATTGTATGACCTTTGCAGAACCATGAAATAACATCGCCTGTGTCCATTAGAGAATTGAAAGAAGTAAGAGGATGCGGGTTTACACAAGGAAACAGTTTCCAAAACCGGTTTTGAATGCCATCGGGCCCTGGAGCTGTATTTGATTTAAACATGTTAATTGCTTTCTTTAGGCAATCCGAAGTAATGAAATATAGCAATGGTGAGTTAATTTTTTCTGACATGGCTTGGCTGTATTCTTCCACCCATGATTCCTCAAGGTTGCAGTTGCTGGGTATAGACCAAGTTTTTCCAGAATCCCTCATTGGATTCCATGGGAGGTCTCTTGTCCTCATTACTTGAAGGTATATTAAACTGCCTGTGAAAATCTTTTTCATTAATTTTGAAAAGTTTGTTTTACTTTATGATTGTATTTTTCTTTTCCCATTTTCTTTTTCTTTCGTGTTTAGTTTTGACTTTTCTCCAAATTGTCTTTTACCTTTTTGTCATTGACTCGCCTTTAGATCTTAACTTAAGGCAAAGCTGCAGCCATGAGATGTCTCTCCTTGTTTTTAAGTTTAATAGTGGTAGGTTTGGAAATTGAGTGGAGTTCCTCAAGTGTTCGGGGCAACAGTATAACCACAACAATTGATCTTATGCAAAAAACATTCTGCGTCAAGAGTTACTGATATTATTTCATTTAATTTATCAATTTGATTTTGTGGAAAATTTTAAATCAGGATTTTTACTGGTTTTTGTTTATCAATTGCAGATTCAGAAATTTCATCATAAAAACGCCGAAAGAGGAAATAAATTTATTTGATCTTGTAAATGATCTTAAGTTGTCGTTGGTCATGCAAGTTCTGTTCAGTCAGGTAGGCTAACATCAGATTAGCATTGTCCCAATGTTGTTTAAAGGGCCTTCCATTGACACGTGGATTTTCAGATCAACCAGTTGCTTTCGCACACTCAACGAGAGTGGATTTTAGATCTTTTGTCCAGGATATTCGTGGACCAGTTCTTTGCCTCCCCCTGGGGTAAGTCCCATCTCCAGTATTGGTGGTTTTATTACCGGAGGGAAGCTCAATGGACTGTGGAAATGGAGTTTGGTCAATTTCTTGTTGTTCCGTAACCCATTAGAATACCAGCTTCGGGGGGATTAGCCCTAACTGGGTGATGTACATTTAGTTCAGGGAACATACAGTTCCCCTATCTAGGCCCACCACGCAGAGGCATACATCATCAGGCCCCTGTGTATTATTATTATTATTATTATTATTATTATTATTATTATTATGTTTATTATCATCATTATTATCATAGTAATAGTAGTAGGAGCTCTGCAATGGGCTGGTGAGCTGTCCAGGGTGTACCCAGGGTGGATCTCAGCTGAGATGGGCGCTAGCCTCCCCATGACTCCAAGATTAAGCGGTTCAGAAAATGAATGAATGAATGAGTAATAGTAGGAACAGTAGTAGTAAGAACACATATTTTATACAAACTATGATAATTTAATTTAAAATGCATATTATAATTAATATTCCAGCTACAGGACTTTTGAGCTAGTATTTCTTTTTTATTGTCTCTCCTTCTGCTCTCAGCATTATGAGATTGTTCATTCATGTTTAATATCTGTTTATTCTTCCATCATCCATTTTCTGAACTGAATAATTTTAATTAGGGTCACGGGGATCCTGGCGATCATCTCAACTGATTTTGGGTGAGGAGAGACTACACTTTGGACAGCTCATTGCAGGGCAGAAACATGCTGACAGCTAGGCAGCCTGTTCTTGACAAAAGTCTGCAATGTTTCTATTACATGCTTCTCACCATAGACAGTAAGAGACATGGCCAGTCATTGATAACCCAGTTAGCTGCACTGCACTGGAGGGACAGCAACCCATTGATAATGGCATGAACCCGTGACCTTGGGATGCGCAATCCAGGCCCCTACCCTGGGCCACCACTGCCCTTAATATCTGTTTAATTACTTTCAATGTTCTCATTTGTTCAGTTCAGTTCATTTTCTGTAACCGCTTGATCCTAATTAGGGTTGCAGGGAGGCTGGTGCCCATCCCAGCCATCTCAGGGCGAGGGCAGAGTACACCCTGGACAGCTCGCCAGACCATCGCAGGGCGGAAACACGCTGACAACTTGTGGAGAGTGGGACTCGAACCCCCAACCTTTGGATCAGCGATCCGGCGCCTTATACCACTAGACCACCACTACCCCTGTTGTCTTTTGTTGTTTTTTTTATTTAATTATCCTTTTTAAGCCCAATCTAATCTTGAAATACTAATCTGTCTGTTATATAACCTGTCTGTCTGCCTTATAGTAATTCCACCACATTCATATTCACATTCACAGTATTTGGCAGATGCCCTTGCATATGATTATGTTTATACTACCAAGTAGTTGAAGGTTATGGTTTTGCTCAAGGACCCCAAAAATGGCAGCTTGGTGGTACTTCGGTTTGAACCATTGACTTCCTCCCAAGTAACCTAAAGTCTTAACCATGATCCAACCTTCTCACTGGACTGCAGTTTTGGGACTTTGGACACGCCTCTAAAAGTGAAATTTCCAGAAACTGAAAAATCCAAAAATTAAGAACCTATATTTTAGCAATATCAGATGGTTAGGCGTCTCCATAGGCAGAGAGAGAACAGAAAAGGCACAAGTCTAGGACTGAGAGTAGGGACTTTGAATGTTGGAACTATGACAGGAAAAGGTAGAGAGCTGGCTGACATGATGCAGAGGAGGAAGGTGGACATACTGTTCAGGAGACCAGGTGGAAAGGTAGCAGGGATGGAAGCTTAGGAACAGGGTTTAAGCTGTTTTATCATGGTGTGAATGGGAAGAGAAATTGAGTAGGAGTCATCTTGAAGGAAGGGTTGGTCAGGAATGTTCCAGAAGTGAAAAGAGTGTCAGGCAGAGTGATGAGTCTCAAGTTAGAAATTGAAAGTGTGATGTTCAATGTTGTTAGTGCTTATGCCCCACAGGCAGGATGTGAGCTAGAAGAGAAGGAAAGATTCTGGAGTAAGTTAGATGAAGTGATGCAGAGTACCCCCAGAGGTCAAAGAGTGGTCATTGGGGCAGACTTCAATGAACATGTTGGTGCAGGCAACAGAGAGGACAAGGAAGTGATGGGCAGGTTTGGTATCCAGGACAGGAACACAGAAGGACAGATGTTGAAAGATTTTGCAAAAAGGATGGAAATGGCTGTGGTGAATATGTTCTTCCAGAAGAGAGAGGAGCATAGGGTGACTTATAAAAGTGGAGATAGGAGCACACAGGTAGACTCCATCTCGTGTCGGTGATGTAATTTGAATGAAGTCAGTGACTGCAAAGTTGTAGTGGGTGAGAGTGTTGCCAAACAGCATTGGATGGTGGTGTGCAGGATGATGCTAAGAAAGGTGAAGAAGGCAAAGGCAGAGCAGAAGACAAAGTGGTGGAAGCTGAAAAAGGAAGAGTGTCATGTTGTCTTCAAGGAGGAGTTGAAACAAGCTTTGGGTTGTCAGGAAGTGCTTCCAGATGACTGGAAACCAACAGCTAATGTGATCAGGGAGACAGGTAGGAGAGATCTTGGTGTGTTCTCTGGAAGGACAATAGATAAGGAGACTTGGTGGTGGAATGAGGAAGTGCAGGAGTGTATAAAAAGGAAGAGGTTAGGTAAGAAGAAGTGGGACATAGAGAGGACTGAAGAGAGTAAACAGTAGTACAGGGAGGCACAGCGTAAGGTGACGGTAGCGGTGTCAAAGGCCAAACAGAGGCTGTATGATGACTTGTATGCTAGGCTGGACAGTCAGGAGGGAGAAAATGATTTATACAGGTTGGTACAGCAGAGAAATAGAGATGGGAAGGATGTGCAGCAAGTTAGAGTGATTAAGGACAGAGTGGGCTGGGAAGATGGAAAGAGTACTTTGAAGAGCTGATGAATGAGTTAAATGAGAGAGAAAAAAAGAGTAGAAGAGTTGAGGACCAGGAAGTAGCAAAGATTAGTAAGGGCCTTAGTAAGTAGTAAGATTAGTAAGTGAGGTGGGTCGTGTAGAGGATGAAGAGTGGAAAGGCAGTTGGTCCTGATGACATACCAGTCGAGGTATGGAAGTGACTAGGCGAGGTAGCAGTAGACTTTCTGACAAGAACATTCAACAAGGTCTTAGAGAGTGAGAGGATGCCGGAGGAATGGAGGAGAAGTGTGCTAGTGGCCATTTTTAAGAATAAGGGAGACATGCAGAGTTGTGGCAACTATAGAGGGATAAAGTTGATGAGCCATACGATGAAGTTATGGGAAAGAATAGTGGAAGCTAGACAAAGAGCAGAGTTCAGCATTTGTGAACAATAGTTTGGTTTCATGCCAAGAAAGAGCACCACAGATGCAGTGTTTGCTTTGAGGATGTTAATAGAGAAGTACACAGAAGGCCAGAGGGAGCTGCATTGTGCCTTTGTGGATCTGGAGAAAGCATATGACAGGGTGCCGAGAGAGGAACTGTGGTATTGCATGAGGAAGTCTGGAGTAGCAGAGAAGTATGTTAGAGTGGTGCAGGACATGTATGAGACATGTCAGACAGTGGCAAGGTGTGATGTCGGTGTGACAGAAGAGTTCAAGGTGGAGGTGGGACTGCATCAAGGGTCAGCTCTGAGCCCCTTCTTGTTTGCTATGGTGACAGACAGGCTGACAGACAAGGTTAGACAAGAATCTCCATGGACTATGATGTTTGCAGATGACATTGTGATCTGTAGTGAGAGCAGAGAACAAGTGCAGGAAAATCTAGAGAGGTGGAGGTATGCCCTGGAAAGGAGGGGAATGAAGGTTAGTCGCAGTAAAACAGAATACATGTGTGTGAACAACAAGCACCCAAGAGGAATGGTAAGGTTACAGGGGGCAGAGATAAAGAAGGTGGAGGATTTTAAGTACTTAGGCTCAACAGTCCAGAGCAATGGAGAGTGTGTAAAAGAGGTGAAGAAGCGTGTGCAGGTAGGTTGGAATGGTTGGAGAAAAGTCTCCAGTGTGATCTGTGATAGGAGAGTATTGGCAAGAATGATTGGAAAAGTGTACAAGACGGTGATGAGGCCAGCAATGTTGTATGGTTTAGAAACAGTGACCCTGGGGAAAAGACAGGAGGCTGAGCTGGAGGTAGCAGAGATGTAAATGTTGAGGTTCTCTTTGGGAGTAACGAGGATGGATAGGATCAGGAATGAGCACAGCAGAGGGACAGCACATGTTAGAGGTTTTGGAGACAAAATCAGAGAGGCTAGATTGAGATGGTTTGGACATTTACAGAGGAGGGATAGTGAGTATTTTGGTAGTAGGATGCTGAGGTTGGAACTACCAGGCAGAAGGCCTAGAGGAATAACAAAGATATTTATGGCTGTGGTGAAGGAGGACATGAAGGTAGTTGGAGTAAGAGTAGAATAAACAGAGGATAGGGTAAGATGAATCACCACCTTATCGTGGTGGAGGGGTTTGCGTGACCTAATGATCCTAGGAGCTATGTTGTCGGGGGCAAATGCCCCTGGTAGGGTCACCCAAGGCAAACAGGTCCGGGGTGAAGGTCCAGACGAAGTGCTATTCAAAAAAAACCCCTATAACACACGAGAGCGCACAGGAAGCAGTCTCCCTTGCCCGGTCACCGGGGTTCCCTCCTGGAGCCAGGCCCAGGGGAGGGACTCGAAGGCGAGCGCCTAGTGGTCGGGCTTATGCCCATGGAGCCTGGCCAGGCTTAGCCCGAAAAGGAGACATGTGTCCGCCCTCCCATGGACCCACCACCCGTGGGAGGAGTTTTAGGGGTCGGGTGCAGTGTGAGTTGGGTGGCAGCCAAAGGCATGGGTTCTGTTGGACCGATCCTCGGCTACTTACTCTGACCCTCGGGACATGGAATGTCACCTCTCTGGCGGGAAAGGAGCCTGATTTGGCGCGTGAGGTGGAGAGATACCGACTAGATATAGTCGGGCTCACCTCAACGCATAGCTTGGGCTCTGGAACCATCCATATCGAAAGAGGCTGGACCTTCTTCTATTCTGGAGTTGCTCATGGGGAGAGGCGGTGAGCCGGTGTGGGTATTCTTGTTGCCCCCTGTCTCGGTGCCCAAATGTTGGGGTTCTCCCCGGTTGACAAAAGGGTAGCTTCCCTCCGTCTTCGGGTGGGGGGACGGGTCCTGACTGTTATTTGTGCTTATGCACCAAATGACAGTTCAGAGTACCCACCCTTTTTGGAGTCTTTGGGGGAGTGTTGGAGAACGCTCCCTCGGGAGACTCGCTCGTTGTATTGGGAGACTTCAACGCCCATGTGGGCAACGATAGTGTGACCTGGAAGGGTGTGATCGGTAGGTACGGCCTCTCCAGTCTGACTCCGAATGGTGTTTCGTCGTTGGACTGCTGTGCTTGTCATAGTTTGTCTATCACGAACACCATGTTCGAACATAAGGGTGTCCATAAGTGCACTTGGCACCAGGAGACCCTAGGTCGCAGTTCGATGATTGACTTTGTAGTCGTGTCATCGGACTTGCGACCATATGTTCTGGACACTCTGGTGAAAAGAGGAGATGAGCTGTCTATCGATCCCTACCTGGTGGTGAGTTGGCTTCGGTGGTGTGGGAGGTTGCCTTCCAGACCTGGCAGGCCCAAGCGTGTAATCAGGGTCTGCTGGGAACGTTTGGCGGAGTCCCCTGTCTGAGAGGCCTTTAACTCCCACCTCCGGCAGAGCTACAACCACGTTCCGGAGGAGGCGGGGGACATGGAATCTGAATGGGTCATGTTTCGTGCCTCCATTGCTGAGGCAGCAGCCCATAGCTGTGACCGTAAGGTCGTCGGTGCTTGTCGTGGCCGAAACCGGTGGTGGACACCTGTGGTGAAGGGGGTCGTCCAGCTGAAGAAGGAGGCCTATCGAGTTTTGTTAGCCTGTGGGACTCCTGAGGCAGTAAACTGGTACCGGCAGGCCAAACGTGCTGCAGCCGAGGCTGTCGCAGATGCAAAATCTCGGGTGTGGGAGGAGTTCGTGAGGGCCTGGAGAGTGATTATCGGTTGGCCTCAAAAAGGTTCTGGGCCACCATCCGACGCCTCAGGAGGGGGAAGCAGTTCTTCACAAACACTATTTACAGTGGAGGTGGGGAGCTGCTTACCTTGACTGGGGATGTTGTCGAGAGGTGGAGGGAATACTTTGAGGACCTCCTCAATCTCACCACCATGCCCTCCATGGAGGAGGAAGACCCTGGGGGTTCGGGTGAGGGTCCGCCCATCACTGGAGTGGAGGTCACTGAGGTTGTCAGAAAACTCCTCGGTGGTCGAGCTCCGGGGTTGGACGAGATCCGCCCGGAATATCTCAGGGCTCTGGATGTTGTAGGACTGTCTTGGTTGACACGTCTCTGCAACATCGTGTGGTCATCAGGGGCTGTACCTCTGGATTGGCAAACTGGGGTGGTGGTCCCAAGTTTTAGGAAGGGGGACCGGAGGGTGTGTTCCAATTATCGGGGAATTACACTCCTCAGCCTACCTGGGAAAGTCTATGCAGGGGTACTAGAGAGGAAGATCCGACCGATAGTCGAACCTCGGATTTAGGAGGAACAATGTGGTTTTCGTCCTGGCCGCAGCACTCTTGACCAACTGTATATGCTCCACAGGATTCTGGAGGGGGCATGGGAGTTTGCCCAATCTGTCCACATGTGCTTTGTAGATTTGGAGAAGGCTTTCGACCATGTCCCTCGAACGATCTTGTGGGGCGTGCTCCGAGAGTACGGCGTTCCGGATCCGTTGCTACGAGCTATTCGGTCGCTGTATCACCGGAGCCAGAGTTTGGTCCGTATTGGTAACAGCAGGTCGGTTTCATTTCCAGTGGGAGTTGGAGTCCGCCAAGGCTGTCCTTTGTCACCGATTCTGTTCATAATTTTTATGGACAGAATTTCTAGGCGCAGTCGAGGCGATGAGGGGTTCTGGTTTGGTGGCCATCGGATATCGTCTCTGCTTTTTGCGGATGATGTTGTCCTTTTGGCTTCATCAAGTCGGGCCCTCCAGCTCTCATTGGAGCGATTCGCAGCTGAGTGTGAAGCAGCCGGGATGAAGATCAGTACCTCCAAATCCGAGGCCATGGTTCTCAGTCGGACAATGGTGGAATGCACCCTCCGGGTCGGGAATGAGGTCCTGACCCAAGTGGAGGAGTTTAAGTATCTTGGAGTCTTGTTTACGAGTGAGGGAAGGATTGAGCAAGAGATCGACAGACGGCTCGCTGAAGCCTCTGCTGTTAAGCGGTGCCTGTACTGGTCCATCGTGGTGAAGAAGGAGCTGAGCCGCAAGGCAAAGCTCTCAATTTACCAGTCGATCTACGTTCCAACCCTCACCTATGGTCACGAGCTTTGCGTAATGACCAAAAGAACAAGATCACGGATACAAGCGGCTGAAATGAGCTTCCTTCCCCGGGTGGCGGGGTTCTTCCTTAGAGATAAGGTGAGAAGCTCTGCCATCCGGGGAGAGCTCGGAGTACATCCGCTGCTCCTCCGCATTGAGAGGGGCCAGTTGAGGTGGCTCGGGCATCTGGTCAGAATGCCCCTCGGACGCCTCCCTGGTGTGGTGTTTCAGGCATGTCCAACCGGGAAGAGACCCCGGGGCCAACCTAGAACACGCTGGAGGGACTATGTCTCTCGGCTTGTCTGGGACCGCCTCGGTGTCCCCCCGGGAGAGTTGGAGGAAGTGGCTCGGGAGAGGGACGTCTGGACCTCTTTGCTTAGGTTGCTGCCCCCGCGACCCGACCCTGGGCTAAGCGGAAGATGATGATGATGATGATGATTTCTCAAATGCCTCAAAACAAGAGCTTGATAAGAACACATTCACAATGTGAGCTCAAAATCTGATTGCACAGATCCCAAATTTGCATGCTTGCCTATTCACAAGTCAAGTCTTCGCAAAAGGTTCATCCAGAGAGGTTGCTTAGGGTATTTAGAGCTCATTCAAAAGAAAGCAGTCAATAAGAACACCCATTAACCAGTATTAATGTTTTGTCATGAGGTTATTGCAAGGGCTGTCCATAACTGTGAATTGGGTGGAACTTTCAGCTGGACCTATAATTCGCTGAGACGATAAACGGTACAACAGGTGAGGTTTATTAACTTGCCAAGAGAAACAAAAGAAAATAACAGTAACAAGCAATGGAGATACCACAGAAAATAAACAGAAACGAAGTAAATAAGTGGTCACGATACACTGGAGACTGTGACTGGGAAGGCAGGCTGACCACAGAGCAAAGACTAGGAACCAGGAGAGAACACAAAGTCAAGACTGAGTGAGAGGAAACAATCTTCCGGCAGCAAGGTGAAAGTGCAGCTGGTCTTTAGAGTGAGTTGATTGAAGAGTGGGATCAATTGTGTGCTAATGCACTCAGCCAGAAGTAGGTCAGCCACACCCCTCAGCCACAGCCTGCACTGCTGGGGAGAAAACAGGATTAGAGCAAAACCAAGGAACCACAGAACAACCAAAATAAAAGCCCCCAAAACACAAACCATTACAGTACCCCCTCAAGGGACGCCACTTGGCATCTGACCAGGCTTGTCTGTGAGCCTGTTGTAGAAGTCAGTCAGCAGGTCAGGGTCTCAGATCAGGATCAAGAAACCCAGAAGTGTTCCTCAGGACTATACCCCTGCCAGTCCACCATTTACTGGTAGCTGTGACCCCCACCTTCGGACATCTAGTATGTGGTTGACTGAGTAAGCCGGATGTCCATTGACAAGCTGGGGGGAGGGGATGGAGGGGTCAGTAGGAGGAAGAAGGGGGCTTTCCACCACCAGTTTCACCAAAGAGACATGAAAGACTGGGTGTACCTTGAGTGCTGCAGGGAGTTTTAATCAGATGGCACTGAGGTTTATGATGCATTCAATGTTGTAGGGTCCAGTGTACTTGGGAGACATCTTCCAGGAATCTCTGTGAAGACGAAGGTCTCTTGAGGAGAGCCAAACCTGTTGGCCTACTTTTTTCGTACAGTGTAGGTGTCTAGTGGCAATCGGAAATCAGCTGATTCTGGGCCACTGACCTTTCCAGGGCAACACTAGCTTCTCTCTAGACCTGGTGTGCTCTGCGGAAATGGGCTTGGACTGAAGGCACAGCCACTTCGGTCTCCTGACTGAGGAATAAAGGGGGTTGGAATCCATTTACCACCATGAAGAGGGACATACCGGGAACAGCATAGACTGGAGGATTATGGGAGTATTCTACCCATGGTAAATGTGGTAAATGGATGTGAACTGGGGGACTCTGTGTAAAATTATGTCATGGGGAATACCTTGGAGGTGACAAACATGCTGAACCAGCAAGTCAGCTGTCTCCATTGCTGATGCTAGCTTGGGTAGGGGGATGAAATGGACTGCTTTTGAGAACTGCTCTACAATCATCAAGATGATGGTGTTGCCTTCTGATGCACGTAGACCTGTGATGAAATCTACAGCAATGTGTGACCAGGGGTGATGAGGAATGGGCAAAGGTTGGAGGTGGCCTGCTGGGGCATGGTGTGAGGAGTTGTTTCAGATGCAGGTGACACAGACTACAATGAATTCCCTGGTGTAGGCTGCTATGGTTGGCAGCCAGAAGTGCTACTGAAGGAGAAAAAGGGTCTGGTGAACCCCAGGGTGGCAGGTCATTTTGGAAGAGTGACCCCACTGGAGCACTTGAGTTCTCGCGTGTAGTGGTACATATAATCATTCCTGTGGCCATCCTTTGGGCTATGTTTCTACCTGCCAAGCATCCTGGACCAGCTGCTCCACCTCCTATCTAGCAGCACTGACCACACAGGAAGAGGGCAAGATGGTTTGTGTGGCAGTTTCTTCCTATTCTGGGGAGTAGTTCCGGGAGAGGGCATCTGGTTTGATGTTTCGCAAGTCGGAACGATACATGAGAGTGAAGTCATGATATTTACTGGGGATGATGCTAGTCTACTCGATCTTTTCTGGTGGGACAGGGGTTTGGGAAGCTTGGAGTGGAACAGCTGGCAGTAGAACTCTGTGAGTGAGTGTTGACCAGTCTATGTGAGGATTATGGGTTTTTAAGCATGGCCACCCCAGCACCTTTGGAGTGAGAGGAGCCGAAATCACAAATAGTTCTAGATGTTCACAGTGGTTGCCCGATAGGCTGAGTTTGACAGGTTCTGTTTGTGTGACACTTTCAATGAGCCGGAAATCTATGGCCAACACCTCTTTAGAGGTTTTGAGTTCATACACTGGGAGGTGATGGAGCTTAACTAGCTCAAAGTCAATAAAATTGTCATCGGCACTAGAGTCAATGAAAATTTGAACGTGTAGCGTTTGTTGAGCAAAGTGTAGTATACTTTTGGTTTGAATGCTTTTAAAGAGTTGAGGAAGCTCAGCTTACCAGCACCCCCTGTGTCTGCTGGTGAGCCTGGCACTGCTGGACACTGGGCTAGGTAATGTTCCTTCTCAGCACAGTAGATGTAGAGGCGGTTGATCAGTCGTCATTGTCTTTCTTTCGATGTCAGTTTGGTGTGACCACGCTACATGGGCTCGTGGTTGACCCCTGATGCTGATGAAAAAGAGTCCAATCCGGTTGAGTATGAGATGGGGGATGGTGTTGGAAACCATGGGGCTGACTGTAGACAGGATGATGGGCTGAGTCCTCCCGCCGAGGGCTCTTTCCCTGCATCCCTCCTTCAATCTATTGTCTAATCTTATGGCTAGCATGATTAGCTCCTCTTGGCTAGCTGTCTCATGCTATGTGGCTAACTCCTCTTTTATCCCTTCAGACAGTCCTTTGAGGAGAACCCCCGGAGAGCAGGCTCATTCCAGCTACTTTCTATAGCTAATATCTGGAATTCTATAGTGTATTCTGATACTGGTTGTGAGTTTTGCTTTATTCTTAGTAATTGGCTTCTATCGTCCTTCTCTTTGACTGGATGATCAAAAAGTTTTCATTTCATGTGTGAATTGATCATAGGGAGAACACAAATCTGGAGTGTGAGTGGAAACTGCTAGCACCTAAGTTGAAGCTTGGTCAGTGAGCAAACTCATAATAAATGCAGTTTTTGTTTGGTCTTTGGTGTAAGCAAGTGGCTGTTGACTAAATATGAGTTGGAACTGATGGAGAAACTGAGCACATGTTCCTACAGTAGCTGAATACCTAACAGGTGTGGGGATGTGAGGCTCTCTGGGCATGGCAAGCATGGCTGGTGCTGCTGTTGGAGCTGATGGTGGAGGGTTGGTAGGAGGGGTCAGGGTGGCAATCTGGGTGGCAATTGTGTCCATTTGTTCACCGAGTTACTCCATGCTGGTGGCTAATCATTGAAGACCATTACTAGGTTCAGGGTGGAGTCGTTTTGACCCAACATGACTTTTTGGCTGGGCAATGCCTGTTTAAGATGTTCTGTCTCTGCAGGATCCATAATGGCCTTCTGTTAAGGTTTGATTCTGTTATGGGATGGAACTTTCAGCTGACCCAGGAGTTGCAGGAGACAATGAACAGTACAACAGGTAAGGTTTTTTTAACTCGCTGGAGACACCAAAGAAAATAACAGTAACAAACACTGGAGGCACCACAGAAAATAAACAGAAACAAACACTGCCGATGCTGAAGAAAACAACAATAATAAACACTGGGGACGCTGAAGTAAATAAGCGGTCACAAACACTGGAGACTGTGGCTGGGAAGGCAGGCTGACCACAGAGCAAAGACCAGGAGCCAGGAGAGAACACAAGGTAGCGACTGAATGAGACAAAACAATCATCTGGCAGCAAGGTGAAGGTGTAGTTGGTCTTTATAGCTAGATGATTGAGGAGCAGGATAAGGTGTGCGCTGCTGCACTCAGCCAGAAGTAGGTCAGCCACAGCCTGCACTGTTGGGGAGAAAACAGGATTAGAACAAAACCAAGGAACCACAGAACAACCAAAATAAAAGCCCACAAAACACAAACCATAACGATAATACTTCAGAAGAGGATGAGGGATAGTATCTGTAGAACCTAAGAGATCGGTGTGGCAAAACAAGCCATTTCATTATGGGAAATTTGACAGGTTACTGTGTAAAATTATATGGCAACAATTATTTTGTTTCTGAATTTGTTTACTAAAACAAACAGTCCTCATAAATAGTTGATGACTAGAAATCCATAAAATAAACCCAACAGAGAAGACTGTGCAGTTAAACAATTATAATAATTCAAGTATCACAGTGTTAAACAAGCTGGATGCAGTTAAAAATGTTGATACAACACACACACACACACACACACACACACACACACACACACACACACACACACACACACTGGTGTATACAAAACTACTAATGTGTATGTCCTAATTATTTTAAATTTAGTCATGTGTGTCTTTGGTTAAAAGATAATAGTAAGATACAACTTTCCATTTGATATTTTATTATCCTATTTATGATTTTTAAATATCAAGATGGTATTAAGATGATAAATCTTACAAGGAAAAAACTTGATCATGGACTAATAATGGAGGGCAGCTGAAGCTGCAGAAGAAGCTGAATCCGGCCTTCAACATAGAGACGTTGTTGGAACTGTTTGCCAAAGAAGAAAAGGTCTTGGCACTGAACCCATAACAAAGTGGAAAGGAGCTAATCCAAAGAACAGAGACACCTGGTACAACAAAATATAAGGAAAAAGGAGGAAGAAACCACACATATACAGGCAATGCAGATGGGAAATCAAGGAGCATGGACAAGCAGAGAGAGTTGACATAGGACCAAATATGGACGTAAACATCCTTCCAGCTGTAGTTCCTGCTGAGATCTGTATATGAGGTACAGTGCTCCCTAAACCAACAAACAAACTTATGCAACTGGGGAATGCCAAAACCCAGCTAACCTAGAGCACATTCTGTAATCATGCCAGGTAACCCTTAGCCAGGGAAGATACAGGTGGAGACATGACTAGGTGTTGAGAGCTTTGGTCTACATGTCGGCGATCGAAAGGAAGAAAGATCACAAAGACAACCAGACAGGTTTCACCAACTTTGCTGCAAATAGAGATACTCTAGTCAAACAGCAGGTAAGAGGTGGTATCCTGAGGATGGCCAAGAATTGGCAACTAAAGGCTGACCTTGGAAACAAGCTTGTATTTCCACCAACAGTAGAGACAACTCTGCAACCAGATGTTCTGCTATTCTCAGAGAGTACAAACTAAAGTACAAAGCTCCTCATCGAGTTAACAGTACCATGGGAAACCAGATGCCAGGAAGCACATGAGAGGAAGCTTGAAAAGTATGATGAGCTGTTGGAAGACTGTAGACACCAAGGCTGGCAATTATTGAGCTTTCCGGTTGAAGTAGGAGTATGTGGTTTCCCAGCAGTGTCCTGCTGGAAAATGATGGCAGCCCTAGGAATAAAAGGTAGATACAAGAAAATTGCAATAAACACCATGGCTCAAGCAGCAGAGAGCATCCAGTTGGCTCTGGCTCCAAAGGAATAACAGTAGCTGGAAGCCTGACCATCATGAATAGAGGATTGATCACCTTCTGCTGTCCCACTATCCCGAGAATCTTCCGGGTTAAGGGATGAAATGTCTGTAGATGAATGGACCCGGCTGATGACTCGACAGCCTGGCAGTAGTAACATATTAGCTGTTTGTAGTAACTATCAAAAATTATTTTGTTTCTGAATTTGTTTACTAAAACAAACGGTATTCATAAATAGTTGATGACTAGAAATCCATAAAATAAACCCAGCAGAGAAGACTGTTCAGTTAAACAATGCTAATTCGAGTATCACAGTGTAAAACAAGATGCAGTAAAAAATGACATGACACACACACACACATACACACACACACACACACACACACACACACACACACACACACACACACACACACACACACACACATTTGTTTGGCTTGGCTTCGTGAATGAAAATTTATAGAGGGGGCTGTCCACGTAGACTGCAGGCACGCTGGTGGCTGACAAGGCCAATGCGGGACAGACAAATCCGGTCGCAGTGGCTGCAGTTCAAAGTCTGGCTTGGAATATCTGTTGACGCTTCTCGGTTCTTCCTCATGTGGTGTTTCTCCTTCATGTTGGCCCTGCGAAATTTAAAAGAGGAGATTGCCTGGTGCGTAATGTTGTGCATGGCCTGACGGTCAGCAGCAAGTGTCGACCACTGATAGCAGTCAATGTTACAGGCTCTAAGAGACTTCTTGAGGGAGTCCTTGTAGCATTTCTTTGGTGCTCCTCTTTCATGGAAAGTTCACTGTACAGGGCTACAGTATGTTGGATAGGCAATGGTCCTCCATTCTGGAGATGTGCCCTGCCAGCACAGCTATGACTTAAGCAGCATGGCCTCAATGCTGATGATGTCCACCTGTTCAAGAACCTTGATGTTGGTAACGTAGTGACTCCAGTGGATATTGAGGATAGTACGGAGACAGCGATGGTGGAAGCACTCAAGCAGTCGAAGGTGGAGACGGTAGGTTACCCACGACTCAGAGCCGTACAGCAAGGTAGTGAGTATTATGGCTCTGTATACACTGATGTTGGTGCCTTTACTTCAGATGTTTATTTCCCCAGACTCGCTTGTGGAGTCTGCCAAAGGCACTGTTTGCCTGGCCAGTCTGTTGTTAACTTTCCTTTCGATCTTGCCATCTTGTGTGATGGTACAACGCAAATAAGTAAACAGTTGAAATGTCTTCAACTCAGTTTCGCCAATAATGATGTGAGGGGGCAGTGCTCATCCTGGAGAGTAGGCTGGTGGAGGACCTCTGTCTTCTT
Organism: Plotosus lineatus; assembly: GCA_024760905.1. NCBI lineage: Eukaryota > Metazoa > Chordata > Actinopteri > Siluriformes > Plotosidae > Plotosus > Plotosus lineatus. Next base: position 13,826,836 of record CM045734.1, on the reverse strand, counting down.
CAAGCTGACCTCGAGTCTGAAGGACTGAGCAACCTCTGTGAAGCAGGATGCTAAGCGCTGCAGGGCCCTTTTGCTATGAGCAATAAGGGCCGCATCATCAGCGAAGAGGAGTGCTTAAGAGTCTTTGAGTGAGCCTGTAGTCTCCTGAGGTTGAACAGATCACCGTTGAGACAGTAACGGATGCACACAGTGTCTTTATCGTCAAGGTCCTCAAAGGCCTGCTTAAGCATCATGCTGAAGAAGTTGCTGAACAAGGTTGGTGCCAGGACACAACTGTTTCACACCATTGACAATGGGAAAGGGTTCAGAAAGGTTGTGATTCTACCTGACTTGGCTGCACTGTTCTTCATGCAGCTGGATGACCATACTGAGGAACTTTAAGGGACAGCCAAGGCGCTCTATGATCTTCCACATTCCTTTCCTGCTTACTGTGTCAAACACTTTGGACAGGTCCACAAGCATGATGCACAGTCCTTTGTTCTGCTCCCGACACTTCTCTTGTAACTGCCTGAGGATGAACACCATGTCTGTGGTGCCTCGGTTGGCTCTGAAACCACACTGGGTTTCTGGGAGGTGATCTTCAACAATGGTTGGTACTAAGCTGTTTAAGAGCACTTGAGCAAGGATTTTCCTGCAATGGAGAGCAGGGTTATCCCCCAATAGTTGGAGCAGTCTGACTTTTCTCCCTTTTTCGTACAAGGTGATTATGACTGCATCACAGAGGTCACTCAGAAGTTTGCCCTTTTTCCAGCAACAGACAAGGAGTTCAAGGAGCTTGCTGTGTAATGCTGGTCCGCCATCTTTCCAGATCTCTGATGTAATGCCATTTTCCAGCTGCTCTATGGCTTTAGTGAGTTATTTCATGGGGTGTAGTTCATCCAGTTCCACTTTGACTGGTTGCTGAAGAATGCATAGGATTGCTGAGTCCTGAATGACTCTGTCAGCCCCGAAGAGAGCCTGGAAGTGCTTAAACCAACGGGTCAGGATGGAAGCCCTGTCTGTAGAGTGCTTGGCTGTCCGCACTGTGCAAGGGACTCTGAACCTGGTGGGTAGGGCCATACACAGCTTTGATGGCTTCATAAAAGTCACTGGCATCTGCACATTACTGAGTTCTCTCTGTGAGGTTGGTCCACCACTTGTTCTGGATCTCACAAAGCTTGTGCTGGAGATATGACAGAAGGCAGCTTTCTTCTCAGGACAAGACAATTGAGCTAGGTGATACTGGTGGGCTTATCTCTTCCTCAGCAGGAGTTCCTGCATCTTCTGGTTGTTTTCACCACAAGGAAGAACAAGGACTGGTTTGATGAAAACAACCAGAAGATGCAGGAGTTCCTGCATCTTCTGGTTGTTTTCATCAAACCAGTCCTTGTTCTTCCTTGTGGTGAACCCCTGAACTGCTTCAGATGTCTGCAGAATGGCAGTCTTCAGTTGACTCCAGAGTGTTTCAGGAGAGAGGTCTTCTGGGCAGTCGTTGTTGATGAGCGTTGACTGTAAGCGTGCTTGAAAGTCGGCTTTCACTTCAGTCAAATGGAGCTTGCTAAACTTGAATGTTCTTTGCGGAACCTCCTTCCTTGGTTTGGGTTTGAAATGCAACCTGAGTTTGCAACGCACTAGGCAGGAGTCAGTATGACATTCTGTGCTGGGCATCACCCTGGTGTGTAGAATGTCATGGAGATGTTGCCTGCACACTAGAATGTAATCTATAAGATGCCAGTGTTTTGACTTAGGATGCACCCACATTGTTTTGACACTGTCCTTTTGCTGAAAGATGGTATTGATGATGACAAATTGCTGCTCAGTGCAAAACTCCAGCAGGAGATGTCCGTTGTCATTGCTGTTACCAACGCCGTTTCTGCCAAGTACCCCTTTCCAAGTATCACCATCCTGACCCACTCTGGCATTGAAGTCACCTAGGTTTAGCACCTTGTTGTCTATTGGAGGCTTTGTAGGTGACTGTGGAGTTCCAAGTAGAACTTGTCTTTTTCTGCAGGCGAAGCTTGAAGAGTTGGCGTGTATATACTGAATAAACATGGCATATTGCTAGTTCTCCTTAGGGAGGCGCATGGACGTGATGTGGTCAAAGTGACCGGTTGGCAGGTTTTCTAGCTTGGAGGCGATGGAGGTTCTGACCATGAAGCCAATGCCTGAGAGATACCTTTCTGTTACAGGTTTCCCTGACCAGAAGAGATTGTATCCAGCACCATGCTCATGGAGGCTGCCTTCTTCCGGGAAGTGGACTTCGCTAAGGGCAGCAATGTCAACATTTAGCCTGGACAGTTTGTGTGCTATCAAAGCGGGAGCGACGTTCAGGATGGTTACTGTCAGCTGCATCAAGCATGGTTCTGATGTTCCAGCATACGAGTTTTAAAGTTTTTGCACCCTTAGAGGTGGGTGTGTACCTTCCTTGCTTTGAGATTTTTTTACCACTTGAGAAGATGTCCGTTGACCATGGCAAGCCAACTGGGGTATGAAAGATGAGCTTTGTTTAGGCCACCTTTTCTAGGCCCCTCTCGTGTAGAGCAAGCAGTGCTGTCACTAAAGAGGGCTGCTTGGTCATTCGTGGTGTGGCCGGGTGAGGCTGTCGTCTCAAGTCAACATCAGACGACCAATATCTTGAACAGAGGATAGGGAGAGATGGAGGCAGATCATTTGCTGTGGCGACCCCTGAAGAGAACAGCCAAAAGGAAAAGAAGAAGATCTTATTATCCTATTCATGTTTTTTTTAAATATTAAGTAGGTGATAACTCTTACAAGGAAAAAACTTAATCAGCCCATATTTTGTATTTACCAAACCCATTCTTTTGTAAATTTTATTGATATGATAAATCTATATGAAAACCTTTGCATATTTGAGTTTACAAATTTGGGATATAAAAGTTAAAGCATGGCATTTCTCAAATGCCCAGAGACCAGAGCTTTCCCAGAACCAATGTTTCCTCTAATTTTTCATGTTACTCAATCTCCTTGAGCATACTGAGGCCCACTGTGAGCAACATCAGATGTGCATGACGCATATGGGCAGGGCACATATGAAAATACTGTCAATGCTATGATTGGCTGCGTAGAGTAAGTGAACTGTATTGTATCATTGGCTGGACACCTGTCACTCACTGAGTTACATTGCAAACAATGCTGAAACCATTGCACAGAAAACAATATTATTGATGTAATTAATTAGATTAGATTAGGTCTAATATTAGATATTAATCAATGCATTTCTGTTTAATTTTATTTTAGGTGCGGCATAGATTTTCTTGTGCACGATTGCACACGCATGCAGCTTAGAGGGAACATTGCCAAGAACACATCTTTGAATGCTCTCTTTTGAATGTGTTCTAAATATCCAAGTTGTTATGTGCACATTGCATGTTATTGCAGCAGTTTAGTAGCATGATGGCTTGTGAATAGAAACTATCCATGTCTCTGCTGGTGTATACAGAGCATTACAGAATATTTTATTTACCAGACTTCTGATAGTGCTTTGGTAGAAGGTAATGAGTATTCTGGAGTTCATGCCAAACCACCGCAGCCACTGTAGAAAAAAAAACTGTCTTGCTGCTTTCACGGTCACATCGACTAAATGAGACCATCTCAGATTCTTACAATATGTTAATCCCCAGGAACGTAAAGAGAATGCCTCTCCACCTCCGTTCTCGTGACGTGAATAGAGGTGTGCGCTCCACCCTGCAGTCTCCTGTAGTCCATGATGAGCTCCTTGCTTGCGCTAACATTGAGCAATAAGTTGTTTTCCGGGCACTATGATGTCAGCTGATGTCTGCATCCAGACTCATCTCCATCTTAAATGCCATCTATGATGGAGGTGTACACAAACTTGATGACAGTATTGGAGCTGTGTTTGACTGTACAATCGTGGGTGAACAGAATGTACAGCATGGGCTGAGCAAATATCTTTGGGGTCACTTGTGCTGAGTGTTAGTGTGGATGATGTGACACTACTGATCTGCACCACCTGTGGCATGCCTGTCAGAAAGGTGAGGATCCAGTTCCATAAGGAGACAGTGATGCACAGATCCTGATGTTTCATGACAAGTCGGCATAGGATTATGGCATTGAAAGTGGAGCTGTAGTCAGTAAATGGCGTCCACATATATGAGTGCTTGTGGTCCAGCTGTGAGAAGGCAGAGTACAGTGAAGTGCTATGGCATCATCTGTGGATCTGTTTGGTCTGTAGATGAACTGAAGTGGTCCTCATTTCTTCACTTAATCAAGCACAACTGAGGTGGTACAGTGCCCACAGGTTAGGTTTTATCATCAGTTCAGTTCAGTTCATTTTCTGTACCCACTTAATCCTAATTTGGGTCACGGGGAGGCTGGTGCCCATCCCAGCCAACTTCAGGCGAGGGCAGAGTACACCCTGGACAGCTCGCCAGGCTATCGCAGGGCGGAAACACGCTGACAGTTAGGTTTTATATAGAACGTTTATACAGAAGTTTTTTGATGGCCTACAGGATGATCTGAAAAGGGTGGGGATATGTCAGTGTGAGCACACTGAGCCCACGCACGGTACTCAATACTGAATTGACTACTGAGAGCTAAATGCAGTCACAGTCAGGCAGGTGAGGTGAATCAGCTAATTAAATCCTGACCTGAGTGACTTGGCCACAGATTCCTGCATTGCCCGAGTTTCAGCCTCAGATAAGGGTTAAACCTGTGGCTGAGGCTGTGCCGTGCCAGGCAAGAATCTAAGAGCACAATTCCACGGCCAGTGACGGAAGACAGGTAACTTATATGAAACCGAATACTACTGCCAACACAGAGTCAGGAGACACCAAGCACAATTAAGATAAGATTGTGGCAGGATGAGAAACCTTGTGTCATAGGCCATGGTTTGCTTACTTTCCTTTATTATTGTTTCTCCAGCCAAGTTGTATGAATCGTGTAATGGGTCCTGCTGAGAGGATGACCATTGAGACAGGGCATTAAGAGTAACCAACTTGGCTGGAGAAACAATAATAAAGGAAAGTAAGCAAACCATGGCCTATGACACAAGGTTGCTCGCCAATCTGGAAAGTAGAATAACAGACAAAGACACAGATTGGTTATTGACACAAAGGGAGGCAGGTAATGTAAACAGAAATTAACTGATAAATTTCCTGCATCCTTTCGACTGAAATTACATCCAGTCACTATTCGAGTTACAACCTAGATCGGCCAACCAGTCGTAAGTCGGATTGGTCGTAAGTCAGATATTTAACATAAGAAAACCGAAACCACCTGGTACTCACTATGAATTCATATGAAACATATTCTTCACCTGCATGCAAAATAAACTTGTAGTTTTACTTTGCTCTGCTCGCACATCACTTTCACATTTCTTTGCCTATTACCTTCCAACCACATGTATAGCAACTTGTCCATCTCCGCAATCGGTCCTTCACGATGGTTTGTGATGATAGTTGACTTAAATGGGGCTGCTGCTTTCACCGCTTCCTTAATGCGCTCCTTGTCCTTCAAAATTGTCGACAACCGTAGATTGGGAGAAATGGAGATTTCACTTTCACTTTCATCTTCGTCTCCAACGACAGCGCCTTCCTTACTTTCTTGGTAGAATTGCCACCTGATGAATCGGACTTCCTCTTGGGGACCATGGTGATGGTGTACAGTAAATGAATGTAAAATTGTACTGCAAAAGAGATGTTACTGCGACGGTATCTACTCACTGAGTGTACTGATCGAATTCTGTGAGTGTGAGATACTGTGCTGCCACAACCATCTTACGTGCTGCGCAGTCGGACATATACAGACACTCCCCGACTTACGTTTTTAATTGGTTCCGGACAGTCGAACGTAAGTTGAAAGTGAACGTAAGTTGTTACAGTGACGTATGACGTATGACATGTGAAATATGACACTCATACTGTACTATACATCCATAAATACCATTACCGTATCTCATAAAACACCCTAAATCAATTATTATAAACATAACATTGTAAAATAATATCAAATATATCAAATAATATCAACATTAATTAAAATAAGTCACTTATTTATACCGAATCACTTTAAGAGAGTGATTAAGCTACATTAAGCTTAAAACAGCCAATCAACGCTTACAATATGTGAAGCGCTCAATACCGAAAGTAGTGTACATGCAAAAGTAGTGTACTTGCTATGGGTTGTATGGACTTCTGGTCTTTCAAGTGCGCAAGAGTGCCGTTGAACTCGTTTAGAACACAGCCTGCACTGATGTGGAGCCAGCAGAGTGGAGACTCTTTCCTGGATTCGGATTTTCATTCGTTTTACAACTCTCTTCGCTTAACTGAGTATGCATGGTAGATCGCGCCGATCCGAGCAGATTGTTAATTCATCTCTGTGTATGAGCCTTGCACCCATGCTAGTAGGCTTACACTTCTGACCAACCATCTTTGTTTCGGGTTACAAAAGTCCACAAAACACAAAACAGTGTAAACACAAAGATCACAGAGATGACGTCTTCACACAAGGGTAACACGCTATATAACAGATATATATATATATATATATATATATATATATATATATATATATATATATATATATATATATATATATAGAGGATTTTCTGAGTAGATCCTTCCGTAGGAGAGTGCTCAATACTTTTTGGTAGAGCAAATAAAACAAAAATAAAAGGACAGGACAAAGACTTTCTATTGAAACTCCATTTATCACTACAGATCTGTTTCGAGGGGTGGTGAAACCAGCCTCTCTCTTCAGGTGATTATAGAAGATTTCTTTATATATATAAGATAAGATAAGATAAGATAAGATAAGATACAGCTTTATTAATCTCACAATGGAGAAATTCACTGTTACAGGCTCTTGAGGTACTATCAGTAGGGGGTGCAAAAATAGGTACAAGTACGAACATACACACATACATATATATTATATAAGTAAATAAATAAATAGATACATAAATAGTATAAATTACTAAACAATAAAAGAAAAGAAAAGAATGGAGCAACTTTATAGATTGGCCTATATTAAAGTGTAATGTATCTGAGGGCAGAGATGGGTTGATATGGTTCACAGTCAGTGGGGTAGATGTGGCTGATTAAAGTACACGGGGTTTTATTGCACATAACCGGTATTTTCACAGACAGTTACAAAGTGGCGTTGTACAGTCTGATAGCGGTGGGAATGAACGACCTGCGGTAGCGCTCCTTCCTGCACTGAGGATGCCTCAGTCGTACACTGAAGGAGCTGCTTAGCTCCTCTACAGTCTGGTGCAGTGGGTGAGAGCTGTTGAACAGGATGGATGTGAGCTTTGCTACCATCCTCCTCTCACTCACCTCCTCCACAGAGTCCAGTGGGCAGCCGAGGACAGAGCTGGCCCTCCTGACCAGCTTGTTCAGTCTCTTTCTGTCCCGCTCTGTGCTGCCCGGGGCCCAGCAGATGGCAGCGTAGAGGATTGCAGAGGCTACCACAGAGTCATAAAATGTCCTGAGCAGAGGTCTGCATATGCCGAAGGACCTGAGTCTCCTCAGAAGGTGGAGGCGACTCTGGCCCTTCTTGTACAGGGCGTTGGTGTTGTGGGACCAGTCCAGTTTATTGTTAAGGTGAACACCCAGGTACTTGAAACTGTCCACTGTCTCAATGTCCTGTCCCTGGATGTTCACTAGTAAATGTGTGTGTGTGTGTGTTTGAGTGCTTCTCCTGAAGTCGACCACCATCTCCTTCGTCTTCCTAGTGTTCAAGCACAGGTGGTTGCGCTCACACCAGTCCACGAAGTCGACGATGACCGACCGGTACTCCAGCTCGTTCCCCTCTGACACACGGCCCACGATGGCGGAGTCGTCCGAGAACTTCTGGAGGTGGCAGCTGTTTGTGTTATATATGAAGTATATATATATATATATATAACTGAACTGGGAAGGAGGGGCACTCAGTTTGTCTTTTGTAAACAATAGCTGCAGCGTCATTGCGTCATTATGTCAACGTACTACGTAGGTACGTCTAAACTCAAAGTTTGACCTTTTTTTTAGGGGGGGGCCGTAAAATCGAAAAAACGTAAAATGGATGAACGTAAGTCGGGGAGCGTCTGTACAGTAAACTCATCATAGGAATCTGGTAGACGTGGTCGTAACTCTCGTACATCATAACTCGGATAGTGAGTGTATTTGAAATGACCAGTTCTTTCATGTTTAGCTCCCAATAACGGTTTATTACGGTGCTTTATTATTATATACGGAATTAATATACGGAAACATCTTTTGTGATGAAAAGGAGGAATTTAATTGATGAAAGTGCTATTCTTGACACCGAAACTG
>CM045734.1:12986063-13181063 GCA_024760905.1 Plotosus lineatus | reverse complement strand
GTTTAAGCTGTTTTATCATGTTGTGGATGGGAAGAGAAATGGAGTCGGAGTCATCTTGAAGGAGGAGTTTGCCAGGAATGTTATAGAAGTGAAAAGAGTGTCAGACAGAGTGATGAGTCTCAAGTTAGAAATTGAAGGTGTGATGGTCAATGTTGTTAGTGCTTATGCCCCACAGACAGGATGTGAGCGAGAAGAGAAGGAGAGATTCTGGAGTGAGTTAGATGAAGTGATGCAGAGTACCCCCAGAGGTGAAAGAGTGGTCATTGGGGCAGACTTCAATGGACATGTTAGTGCAGGCAACAGAGGGGACGAGGAAGTGATGGGTAGGTTTGGTATCCAGGACAGGAACGCAGAAGGACAGATGTTGGTAGATTTTGCAAAAAGGATGGAAATGGCTGTGGTGAATACTTTCTTCCATAAGAGAGAGGAGCATAGGGTGACTTATAAAAGTGGAGGTGGGAGCACACAGGTAGACTACATCTTGTGCAGGCGATGTAATTTAAAGGAAGTCAGTGACTGCAAAGTAGTAGCGGGTGAGAGTGTTGCCAAACAGCATAGGATGGTGGTGTGCAGGATGATGCTGATGGTGAGGAAGGTGAAGAAGGCAAAGGCAGAGCAGAAGACAAAGTGGTGGAAGTTGAAAACGAAGAGTGTCGGGTTGTCTTCAAGGAGGGGTTGAAACAGGCTTTGGGTGGTCAGGAAGTGCTTCCAGATGACTGGACAACTACAGCTAATGTGATCAGGGAGACAGGTAGGAGAATACTTGGTGTGTCATCTGGAAGGAAAGTAGATAAGGAGACTTGGTGGTGGAATGAGGAAGTGCAGGAGTGTGTACAAAGGAAGAGATTAGCTAAGGAGAAGGGACATTGAGAAAACCTAAAAGAGTAAACAGGAGTACAGGAGACACAGCGTAAGGCAAAGGTAGCAGTGTCAAAGGCCAAACAGAGGGCGCGATGACTTGTATGCTCGGTTGGAAAGTAAGGAGGAGAAAATGATTTATACAGGTTGGCACAGCAGAGAAATAGAGATGGGAAGGACGTGCAGCAAGTTAGATTGATAAAGGACAGAGAGGGAAATGTAGTGACTGATGACGGAAGTGTGCTGGGAAGATGGAAAGTGTACTTTGAAGAGCAGATGAATGAGGAAAATGAGAGAGAAAAAGAGTAGAAGAGGTGACTGTTGAGGACCAGGAAGTAGCAAAGATTAGTAAGGGTGAAGTGAGGAGGGTATTGGAAGAGGATGAAGAATGGAAAGGCAGTTGGTCCTGATGACATACCGGTGGAGGTATGGAAGTGTTCAGGAGCGTTAGCAGTAGATTTTCTGACAAGAACATTCAACAAGGTCTTAGAGAGTGAGAGGATGCCAGAGGAATGGAGGAGAAGTGTGTTGGTGCCCATTTTTAAGAACAAGGGAGGCGTGCAGAGTTGTGGGAACTACAGAGGGATAAAGTTGATGAGCCATACGATGAAGTTATGGGAAAGAATAGTGAAGCTAGACTAAGGGCAGAGGTCAGCATTTGTGAACAACAGTTTGGTTTCATGCCAAGAAAGAGCACCACAGATGCAGTGTTTGCCTTGAGGATGTTAATGGAGAAGTACAGAGAAGGTCAGAAGGAGCTGCATTGTGCCTTTGTGGATCTGGAGAAAGCATATGACAGGGTGCCGAGAGAAGAACTGTGGTATTGCATGAGGAAGTCTGGAGTGGCAGAGAAGTATGTTAGAGTGGTGCAGGACATGTATGAGAGATGTCAGACAGTAGTGAGGTGTGCTGTCAGTGTGACACAAGAGTTCAAGGTGGAGGTGGGACTGCATCAAGGGTCAGCTCTCAGCCCCTTCTTGTTTGCTATGGTGATGGACAGGCTGACAGATGAGGTTAGACAAGATTCCCCATGGACTATGATGATGTTTGCAGATGACATTGTGGATCTGTAGAGAGAGCAGAGAACAAGTGCAGGGAAAATCTAGAGAGGTGGAGGTATGCCCTGGAAAGGAGGGGAATTAAGATTAGCCTCAGTAAGACAGAATACATGTGCATGAATGACAAGGACCAAAGAGGAACGGTGAGATTACAGGGAGCAGAGATAAGAAAGGTGGAGGATTTTAAGTACTTAGGCTCAACAATCCAGAGCAATGGAGAGTGTGGAAAAGAGGTCAAGAAGCGTGGTGCAGGCAGGTTGGAATGGTTGGAGAAAAGTGTCCGTGTGATGTGTGATCGGAGGGTATCGGGCAAGAATGAAAGGAAACGGTACAAGACGGTGTTGAGGCCAACGATGTTGTATGGGTTAGAAACAGTGGCCCTGGGGAAAAGACAGGAGGCAGAGTTGGAGGTAGCAGAGATGAAAATGTTGAGGTTCTCTTGGGAGTAACGAGGATGGATAGGATTAGGAATGAGCACATCAGAGGGACAGCACATGTAAGACGTTTTGGATACAAAGTCAGAGAGGCTAGATTGAGATGGTTTGGACATGTACAGAGGAGGATAGTGAGTATATTGGTAATAGGATGCTGAGGCTGGAACTACCAGGCAAAAGGCCCTAGAGGAAGACCAAAGAGACGATTCATGGATGTGGTGAAGGAGGACATGAAGGTCGTTGGTGTAAGAGAAGAAGATGCAAAGGATAGGGTGAGATGGAGGCAGATGATTCGCTGTGGCGACCCCTGAAGGGAAAAGCCGAAAGGAAAAGAAGAAGAAGAAGAAGTCTGAACTGCACTCTGTCAGAGCTGACACTATGACTCTGTACCTGATTAAAGGATTTATAGAGGGAACTACTTTAGATTTGGAAGTCGCCATAAAAAGGCCCCCTGACGTCTTTTTAGTAATCCGAGCTATCCGCCTGTTTCAAATGAAGCTGGCAATTTTCCCATGATTCACAAATACTGTATTATCAAGTAAAAGAACAGTAAGAGAAACACAACATGAATTTATTACAGAAACTTTCACATGACAGGTTCCCCCAGCAGGCCCACTTCATGTCCACATTCATTACTGTTTTAAAAATAAAACCCTTAATTTTCCATTCACTTGTTTACATTAAACAATAACACTGCATTTGGATCTCAGAACACAGAATCATTTATTATTCACTCACTCATTCATTTTCTAAGCCGCTTAATCCTATTAAGGTCACATGGGTGGCTGGTGCCCATCTCAGCCAAATCTGGGCAAGGGCAGAGTACAACCTGGACAGCTTGTCAGACTATCACAGCGCCTCATTCGTCATCGTCATCATCATCATCATCATCTTCTGAACCGTTGAAAACTAATTAGGGTTGTGGAGAGGCAGGCACCCATCTCAACAGACTCTTGGCGAGGGCAGGGTACATCCTGGACACTCACCAGGTCATCGCAGGGCAGAGACACATTGACTTTCATCTCCTCGAGTCCTCTGTGCTATCGACTTTCATTTTGTTTTCAGAAGAAGAACATCAGTATATTCCTTACACACAACCCGCCTCCCACCATCTCACCACCTGATAATATGTAGACTTACTGCTGCCACTCAAACCGTACGTTGCCCTGATTTGTCGAGTCCATATCGCCGTCTCTGACCTTCATCTTCTGTTCGAATGGTCCACTGCGCAGGGCCCCGTATGAATTGTACTTTATCTATTTGGAGACTACGCTTACCAATCGCATTGTCTGCATGTGGACTTATTTATGTGGAGAGTAATAATAATAATAATACAGAAACCAATATAAATAGAAAAATAATAAATCAACACAAACCCCAACTTTGTCAGGGTGGGGCTGGTGTTATGCAATCAGGAGAAAGGTTCATGTGACTGAATCATTGCGTTTGGAACTAACTCACACTTATCTCTCACCTGACATGAACCAATCACTACGCACAGGTTGTGACATCTAGGTTTCTAGATTCTGATGTTTATAAATATATTACACGCTTCATGCCCTTCAACCAGGCTGTCCGCCTTTACAAACGCTACAGATAACATGAATAATTCAGCGCACTGCCTTTAAACTGGCAACTGATTGCGATTCACGGCACAACATCTGGCTGGCATGCCGTCAAGGTTACATTTGTCTTTTTTGCCGACCAATATGGCCGCTGCACCGTGTGACCCAGGATGTGACATCACTGCGATCGCTGGTGTACAATACATTTACTGAATAAGCATATTTCACACGCAGCCAGTGCAGTGTCACGTCTGTTCGTCACAATGGATCCTCAATTCAGCGTCGCTTTCTGTGTTATTTTTATGTTGGTCTACGACAATTATGACATCACAAGGACCGAGGTTCCTGTGACTTTTAGTGGTTCTCGAGTTACTCAAGAACAATTCGAAAGCACTGCACACTCCACCCTAACCTGACTGGAGTTATTCCATATCAACATGGGTGGATTTACAAAACAGCAGGAAAGATGTTATGCATTGCTGAAGTGCCCTTGAGAAAAGCACCTCACCACCAACTGATCCCCAGGTGCCCCGTGCGTGGCAGCCCACCACTCCTAGTGTGTGTGCACTCACTGCTTACTTATGTGTGTCTTCTTTCTTCTTTCCCCTTCTTTTTCAGGGGTCGACACAGCCGCATGTTTGATTTGGCATGGGTTTTTACGTCGGATGCCCTTCCTGACACAACCCTTTAGCAAGGGACAGAAACACGCTGACGGCTTTGCAGCTCCTCTTGATGGAAGTCAGCAATGGTTCTTCTACATGAACCTCTCACCATAGACAGTGAGAGACATGGCCCGCATTTGATAACCCAGTTAGCTGCACTGGGGGGGACACGGAGAACCTTGTGGAGAGTCTTCTATATGGTTTAAATGCAGAGACAACAGCCTTCCACTTTCCCTCGCAGGATTAATATAGTATACATCAAAATAACAAAAATTACAATGTTCAGGCCTTGAGTTTAAATAAATATATATTTTTATTTAGTTGTACGTTATAAAAAAACATAACCCCCTGTAACTCACTTTTATCATGTGCTTAAACTGTGGCCCTGATCTTTGACCTTTTCCTTCACTGTCCACCAGGTTGTGGGCATTTTACTCATGAATAATTTGTTAATAATGGTGAATTATTGGACAAAATTTTTGCAGGCATTCCGATCGCACAGTGGGCACAAAATTGTTCTACGATGACCTCAAGTGGCCTTGACCTTTTATCTATGATCTGAGCACTTGTACCAGTTTGTAAGGCTTTCGTGGAGGGAAACTGGTGGACATTTGATTAAAATCTGTTGGGATATTTTGAAGGTTGTCACTGTCTCCCCCCAGTGCGGCTAACTGGGTTATCAAAGGCGGGCCATGTCTCTCACTGTCTATGGTGAGAGGCATGTAAAAGTACCATTGCTGACTTTCATAAAGAGTAGCTGCAAAGTCATCAGCGTGTTTCTGTCCCTTGCTGAAAGGGTTGTGACAGGAAGGGCATCCAACGTAAAAACCTCTGCCAATCCATTCCTCCGGCATCTGCTCACTTTCTAAGACCTTGTTGAATATTGTCAGAAAATCTATTGCTACTTCCCCTAGACACTTCCATACCTCCACCGGTATGTCATTAGGACCAACTGCCTTTCCACTCATCATCCTCTTCAATGCCCTCCTCACTTCACCCTTACTAATCTTTGCTACTTCCTGGTCCGCAATGGTAACCCCTTCTACTCTTTTTTCTCTCTCATTTTCCTCATTCATAATCTCTTCAAAGTACTCTTTCCATCTTCCCAGCACACTTCTGTCATCAGTCAATACATTTCCCTCTCTGTCCTTATCACTCTAATTTGCTGCACATCCTTCCCATCTCTATTTCTCTGCTGCGCCAACCTGTATAAATCATTTTCTCCCTCTTTACTTTCCAACCGAGCATACAAGTCATCATACGCCCTCTGTTTGGCCTTTGACACCGCTACCTTCGCATTACACTGCGTCTCCCTGTACTCCTGTTTACTCTCTTCGGTCCTCTCAATGTCCCACTTCTTCTTAGCTAACCTCTTCTTTTGTATACACTCCTGCACTTCCTCATTCCACCACCAAGTCTCCTTATCTACCTTTCAGAGGACACACCAAGTACTCTCCTACCGGTCTCCCTGATCACATTGGCTGTAGTTGTCCAGTCATCTGGAAGCACTTCCTGACTACCCAAAGTCTGTTTCAACTCCTTCTTGAAAACAACACAACACTCTTCCTTTTTCAGCTTCCACCACTTTGTCTTCTGCTCTGCCTTTGCCTTTTTCACCTTCCTCACCATCAGCGTCATCCTGCACACCACCATCCTATGCTGTTTGGCCACACTCTCACCCACTACTACTTTGCAGTCATTGACTTCCTTCAAATTACATCGCCTGCACAAGATGTAGTCTACCTGTGTGCTCTTACCTCCGCTTTCATAAGTCATCCTATGCTCCTGTGTCTTCTGGAAGAAAGTATTCACCACAGCCATTTCCATCCTTTTTGCAAAATCTATCAACATCTGTCCTTCTGCGTTCCTGTCCTGGATACCAAACCTGCCCATCACTTCCTCGTCCCCTCTGTTGCCTGCACCAACATGTTCATTGAAGTCTGCTTTCACCTCTGGGGTTACTCTGCATCACTTCATCTAAGTCACTCCAGAATTTCTCTTTCTCTTCTAGCTCACATCCTGCCTGTGGGGCATAAGCACTAACAACATTGACCATCACGCCTTCAATTTCTAACTTGAGACTCATCACTCTGTCTGACACTCTTTTTCAGTTCTAGAACATTCCTGACAAACTCCTCCTTCAAGATGACTCCTACTCCATTTCTCTTCCAATCCATACCGTGATAAAACAGCTTAAACCCTGCTCCTAAGCTTCTCGCCTTGCCACCTTTCCACCTGTTCTCCTGAACACACAGTATGTCTACCTTCCTCCTCTGCATCATGTTAGCCAGCTCTCTCGCTTTATCGTTCATAGTTCCAACATTCAAAGTCCCTACTCTCAGTCCTAGACTCACGCATTTCCTCTTCTCTCTCTGCCTAAGGGCACGCCTCCCGCCTCTCCTTCTTCGACGTCTTCGACCAACAGTCGTCCAATTTCCACCAGCACCCTGTTAGTTAACAGCACTGATGGTGGTCGTTGTTAACCCGGGCCTCGACCGATCCGGTATGAATTTTGTTTTGATTATTTGCAAGAGAAATGTGGCAGAAGTTTTACGCCGGATGCCCTTCCTGTCACAACCCTCTGCATTTATCCAGGCTTGGGACCGGCATAAGGGGGAGAGACACTGGTTAGTGCCTCCCCCGCCTCATGGCTGCATTACAAAAATATACTTCAATATTCCACACAAAATCAAGTAATGTACAGTACTCTAGGATTTACATCTGTTATTTAATAAACCACGCCCCCAAAACGATTATGTTATCAATAACCAGGTAAACTCAACTGCTGCATGTTAGAAATGAAACTAACTTCATCCTGTTTATTTCTGTCTCTGAATACAACATTTTAATACCATTGTTATTATTATTGGCGAAGATGGCGTCCGTGAGGCTCGCCCCGGTACAAGCTCTGCTTCTATGTCTCACACTTCTGTCAACGTTTTATGTTAAAAAGTTGGTATGTCTTCTCACGTACACTTGTTGGGAGTTACTATCCCTTAGAGCAAACTCAGCAGCCACTGTTTCATCCATGATCTCATCGTTACCTGCGGAGATTCTAGCGATAAACAACTCATCTGGATATCCGACCTCCTGGAGACACAAGCAGGACAGGAGAAAGCAATGAGCTGGCGTCCTTTCCAGGTTCAGGAAACGCCCGTACCGGTCACCTTTACTGGCTCTGCCCCTGACAAACGTGAGATCCATCAGAAACAAAATTGACAAACTCTTCCTTCTCCTCCAAAATAACAAGGACTATAAAGACTGTTCTGCCATCTGCCTGACCGAGACCTGGCTTGACCACACCGTGCCAGACCAAACGGTAACCCCGCCAGGCTTCTCAGTCTACCGTGCCAACAGGTCAGTCAAGCTATCCACAAAAACTAAAGGTGGTGCTATTTGTTTTTTGATCAACCAACGCTGGTGTAGCAACACGACCGTACTAAACACTGTATGTTCCCCACAATTGGAATACATCAGCATCAAATGCAGACCCTCCTACCTCCCGAGAGAATTTGCTTCCATTATACTGATTGGCGTTTACATCCCACCATCGGCTAACGCCAACTTATCCATCACGGAGCTAGCAACCGACATATCAACCGTTGAAAACTCTCATCCCGACGCAGTAGTCACTGTGCTCGGTGACTTTAATCACACCAACTTGTCCACCAAACTCCCCAACTATATTCAACAAGTCACATGTCCTTGCAGAGGCACTAACACACTGGATCATTGCTACATTGCCATCAGCGATGCTTACTGAGCTTTCCCAAGGGCTCTGCTCGCCATGCTGCTCCTCCCGAAATACAGACAAAAACTTAAATCCACAAACACCACGTACAAAACAGTCAAGTCCTGGTCCAAGGCAGCCATTGAGACCCTGAGAGGCTGCTTTGAATGCACTGATTGGGATGTATTCAGTGCAGGTTCGAACTGCTTCGACGTGCTCACGGACGTGGTGACGTCATACATTAACTTCTGCGTGGATTTGTGCATCCCAATGAAAACTGTGATAACGTACAGTAATTACCAACCTTGGTTTGCAAAAGACATTTTACTCATACGCAAGAAAAATAACTCTGCTTTCCTTAGCAGAGACAAGGAGTCATACATCACTGCCAAATATCAATTGAGGTCTACAGTCAGGAAAGCCAAATCAAACTATGCAATAAAGCTGGAACATCAGATCACATCAAACAATACCCGATATGTATGGAAAAAACTAAAGGTCATGACAGATTACAAAAAAAAAACCCTCCATTCCATCTGACACCGATACAGTCCTTCTAAACAAAATAAATGAGTTTTATGGGAGGTTTGAACAGTCCCCAGTCCCCCCATCCCCTCCCACCCTCCTCATTTCTCATCCAGGAGGAAGAGGTGAGGAACGTCTTCAAGAAAACTAACAAGAGGAAAGCAGCTGGCCCAGACGGGATCACCCCAGCTGTTCTCAAGCACTGCACAGCTCAACTGGCCCCAATATTCACCACTATTTTCAATATGTCCCTCCGCCACTGTACAGTTACACAGTGTTTCAAGGTTTTATCCATTATCCCTGTTCCAAAATCACCGAAGATCTCATGTCTCAACGATTACAGACCAATCGCCCTAACATCCGTGGTCATGAAGTCGTTTGAACGCATCATCCTCAACCAACTGAAGTCATCCACTACCCCCCTGCTCGACCCTCATCAATTTGCTTACCGTGCCAACAGGTCTGTTGAGGATGCAGTCAACCTGGCCCTCTACCACATATTACAGCACCTTGAGTCGCCTAACAGCTACGCCCGCATCCTTTTCATTGACTTCAGTTCTGCTTTTAACACAATAAACCTGGTCAACCTCCTCAATAAACTGACGGACATGAACATCAACCCCTGTCTACGCCATTGGATATGGAGCTTCCTATGGAACAGGCAACAAAGGGTTAAGATGGGTAACCTCTCATCTCGACCTCTGACCCTCAGCACAGGTGTCCCCCAGGGTTGTGTCCTCTCCCCATGGCTTTTCTCCCTGTACACAAACCACATGACATCCCATCACAGCTCAGTTTCCATTTTCAAGTATGCAGACGACACTACCATCATTGGACTCATAACCACGGATAGTGAACACCAGTACCGTCAACAAGTAGCTCAAGCTGTCTCCTGGTGCCAAGAAAACAACCTCCCGCTCAACCCATCCAAAACACAGGAACTAATAATTGACTTCAGGTGCACAGCCTCTCCCAAAACTCCTATTCACATTTCTGGTGAACCCATAGCCATAACTGACTCTTTCAAACTTCTCAGCACTCACATTAACAATACACTAAAATGGAACACCAACACAGACTACATTCACAAAAAAAATTCACCAAAGACTGTTTTTCCTGAGACAGCTCAAGAAATTCAGAGTGAAAACAAATCTCCTCCTCCGGTTCTACTCCGCGATCATTGAGAGCACTCTCACCTCATCCATAACAGTTTGGTATGGCAGCCTAGACAGCAACTCACAGAAAAAAACTACAGCGCATTGTCACTAAATCATCCAGGATCATTGGCTCCCCCCTTCCATCAGTCCAATCAATTTATCATAAACACTCAATCTTAAGAGCACAAAAAAATTCACCTCTGATCCCTCTCACCCTGCCCATCATTTGTTTCAACCGCTGCCCTCTAGGAGGCGATATCGCTCTCTAACCACCAGAACATCCCGCTTCAAGAACAGTTTTTTCCCTACAGTCATAAGGACTTTGAACTCTTTGCACTAAATACACATTGCACCCTTGAAATTATTTGTTTTCATGTGTGCTGTGATTGCTGTATGATGTGTATTGCGAATGTCTTTTGTAACTTTTGTCATAGCTGAGTGCTGTACCGATAGCAAATTCCACCAACTTGGTTGTGTGGTCATTAAAGGGTACCTGTAGTGAAAGCACTCATACCTAATTTGATGTATTGTGTATTGCTAGTGACAATACACCTATAAGGCATTTATTATATTCTCTGACAAACCAGCTTTAAGCGATTTAAGGGCTTCAGTAACGTCAAGCTTCAGAGCACAGGAGTTTAAGAATGGCACATTTGCCGTGATGTCATATCGTTGACAAAGCCTCAACTGGAACTGCGAGATTGCAATGTAAAAGTAAGGCTATATACCTGACATATACAACACAAGCTCACGGAAACTGGGAAAAAAACACATTATAGTAGTTTTTTTTTTTAACCATGGATGAAGACAATTTCGTAGAAGGATTAGAAGTGTTAAACTAGTTCGACTTTGAGCGTAAATGTTCAAGAAATTAAACAGACATCAGACATAACGAAATCATGCTGCTCTGGTGGGCTTTGGAGAGCGAGGTGGAGGAGAAGGGTGAAGGCTCATCCCCTCTGTCCCCTTTTTATTGCGCATGTTAGGGACATCAGACAAAGCATTGTACAGAAATGGAAACAAAATATTTTGGGGTTCAATCTTAACACCCCCACTTGAACAATAAAATATTTCAAAAAACATTCTTTAGCACAAGTTTAACACAGCATAAATCAAAAGACAGTATTACCTTCTAATTCTCTGCACTCTTAACACTTCAAATTCAATGATTTCTAAATGTTTAAACAATGAATAACTAACAAAACAAAAATTCAAATTATTACACTTCAAGTATACAGTTTCATGACTATTGCTCTATTTAAACCCATGAGATTGACTACAAACAATTTCAACTTTGTTTTGCTGACCGGCTTTGTCAACATATCAGCAATGTTTTCTTGTGATGGAACATACATTAACTTTACTCTACCATTGACAACTTCTCTTTGAATGAAATGGTATTTCACATCAATGTGTTTTGTTCTCTTGTGTCGAACTGAACCATTCGAATTATCTTTCAGCTCCCCCCCACTGCTTCTCTACCCTCTGGTAAAGTAGTTACAGAGAATGTATCATTGTCTATCAATGATTCTATTTCATTCTGCATAGCTTCTTTCCACTTCTTTGCATCTGGGGCGGATATAGCTTCCTCATAAGAATTAGGTATCCCGAATACTACCTTACAACAATAGTCAATATTCTTGTTCACAGTGTCAATGTTATCGTTGTTCATCATATAGTCATCAAAGCACTTGGGTAGTTTAATCTTTCTACGAGGTCTACCATGTCCTTTGTCATCGTCCTTGTCATTACCATCACCTTTTGCCTTGGCATCAGGTAGGTCATGATGAACGTCACCATCTGTGTCATCATGGAAGTCATCCTGAACCTTGTCACCTACTATCGATTCGTCAGCACTGTCTGTCGATGGATTGGGCTTCAAGATAGTCGCAAGTCTGTCATCCAAGAATTCGACACGTCGACATCTCTTCACTGTCTTTGTCTTGGGAAAATACACACAGTATCCTGGACTACCCTTGTCTACAAAAATACCCTTTTTACTACGAGGATCTAATTTCTGTTTTGGAATGTTATCATACACAAAACACTCTGAACCAAAAATATGCATGTTGCTAACATTTGGTTGTCTCCCAGTGAACAAGTAGAAAGGTGTCTGACCACTTTGCTGGCTGTAACATCTATTCTTAATATAGACAGAAGTCATTACTGCATATGTCCACAACTCTTTTGGTAATTTTGACTCCACTAACATACACCTAGCCATTTCAAACAAAGTACACCAACCTCGTTCAGCTACACCGTTCTGATGTGGGGAATAGGGGGCAGTTTTCTCATGACAGATCTTGTTTTCTATCAAAATATCCTTAAACTCTTTGCATGTAAACTCTGTACCATTGTCACTCCTTATAGTCAACACTCTACCATAGGGAGCAGAATCTGCGAGAAACTTTTTCAAAGCTTTAGCGGCATCACTTTTTGTTTTCAGAAAGTAAACAAATCTCAGACTAAAATAGGAATCAGTGAAGGTGATGACATACTTAAAACCTTCTCTAGCTGTAGGAGTTATTAGACCTGCTAAATCAGTGTACACTACGTGTAATGGCCAATCAGATTTGCTATAGCTTTCTCTGTTCTTCGTCAAAGTTTGCTTTGCTTCTGTACAAGTCTCACACTTAAACCTGTTTCTATCAGTAATCTTCATGCCTGACAGGACCTTCTCAAGTTTCCCTACATCATTCTGATTACAGTGTCCTAGCACCCTATGCCATGTATACATATCACAGGCTCGAACACCATTTACAGAGCCTTTATGATCACAGTCAAAGAAATAGAGTCTGCCTTTCTTCACAATATTGAATCTTGTACCATCTGCCGTAGTCATGTGCGAACTTTTCGGTCCAAACACAATTGTCACGCCCTTCTCTGTCGCAGCTCTCACAGAGAAAGTATTGTGTGGAAATGACGGGATATACAAGGCCCTCTGTAGCGTAGCCTCCACACACTGTCCTGTGGAATCACACAAAGTAACAGTCGCATCCCCTCTACCCTGGGCTATTCCGCTTGAACGCTGTCCATCCGCAAGTTCATTTGGCTTGAAAGTGTTGTCGAACGATGTGAACATAGATTTGTCGTTTATGATGTGAGCTGTCACTCCACAATCAACCAAGATACTGTTAGTCCCAGAATGAGCATGGTAGACTGGATCTGTGTTCACTTTGGATGCAAATGAATGATTCTCAGCTGGGGAGTCCTCTTCGTCATGAACCGCCTTCGTTGGCCTAGATTGACTAGACTGTCTTTTTCTTTCGGCACACTTTCACTGTATGTCCATGTTTTCTGCAATGTTTACAGAAGTTGTTGGGCTGTCTTTCACTGTTACCGGCACCACTAGATTTCTTTGAATACTGTCGGGCCACATGTCCCACTCTTTGACATAATGTTGCACTTTCCCTTGAATTCAGCACTCAAAACTTCATCTGTTTCCTTTAGCCTAACTTTCTCTGTTTCCTCAAAACTTCTTAATTTCACTTTGAACTCTTGAAAAGAAATTTCAGAATCACTCTGCGTTATCACAACAGAAAAAGGTTTGAAACTGTCCGGTAATCCTTTCAGTGCCATCGCCACAATCAGCCCCTCACTAAGAGTTTCTCCAGCATTTCGTAGAGCAGGGACTATCCTCTCAGTCTTGATAATATATTCTGTAACGGTCTCTTCGTCTTGTTTTGAGAGCGAGGTCAGTTCGGTGTACAATGAAATAACTCGCGGTTTGCCGACCCCAGCATAATGCTGTCATAATATAGTCAGCGCTTTTCTTCCATGATCTGCTGCCTCTCGCATAACGAGTGCCAAACTTTTGTCGTCCAGAAACTGTATTAGCTCAGCAAAAGCTTCTTCATTCCTGTTATCGAAACCTTCAGGTAATGGGTCTGTGTCTTTCGGCAACAAGATAGTCTCCTTCAGCTTTCGGGTGTTTCATGTAGCTGAGAATTTTCACTTCCCATTGCTCGTACTTACGCTCGTCTCCGTCAAAAACTAGCCTCTCGAACTTAGAAGACATCGTCAATTGTACTTCCGAAACGTCTCTGGGCCCATAACCTGTTAAACTAGTTCGACTTTGAGCGTAAATGTTCAAGAAATTAAACAGACATCAGACACAACGAAATCATGCAAATCTGGCGGGCTTTGGAGAGGGAGGTGGAGGAGAAGGTGAAGGCTCATCCACTTTGTCTCCTTTTTATTGCGTCATGTTGGGGACATCAGACAAAGCAGTGTACAGAAATGGAAACAAAAAATTTTGGGGTTCAATCTTAACAAGAAGGTTATTTTTATGAACCACTGAAGAAAGACTATCCACATTTAGTGAAATAGGACCAGAAAGTGACGACTCGGAGGACGATATTGGAGAGTCGCCAGAAGCTCTTACACGGGAAAATCGTAGCAAACAACCAGCAAATATTTGGTGCTCTTATGGAAAATGCGTGCGTCAAAAAACCGATCAGGAGTGCTATTATTGTAAAGAACAAAGTTATGTAAAGTTATGGGGCCCATAAGCCAGCGTTGGAAATGGCTTTCATTAGTGCCATGATATCCCGTCATGTTAGGGCTCCAGCACCAGAAGGTGAAGTGTCAAACAGGTCAGTGTATTTAAATATTATTGGGTTCCGATTATTCATTTCTATCAACAATTTCCACTGTATATTGTTATTATTTTTGTATAAATAGAGTTGCAGGAGGGGCTGTAAGTTTTTGCAAGCAACCCAGTAACTAAGTAATGTTAGATGTATACTTCACTCTGTGCACGGGACTCATTGGGTGTTTCAGATAAACACCTGGTATACACTGGTACACACACACACACACACACACACACACTTCTTACAACTCGATTCCTCATTTGAAATTTTTCTGCAATTGGCTTTACGACTGACAACGATGTTACGTCACAATGACCTTTAACCCCGGTGAAAAGAAGCCAACATGTCCGCGCGCTCAACCTTCATGAGCAAGGAATGTCATACAGAAGAAAAGGAAATGTGGACTTATGGATATTTTTTGAATGCTGTAAATTTCGGGTACAGGTACCCTTTAATAAATGACTCTGATTCTATTATCATTATTATTGTTGTTATTATTAATTGTTCATATTGACAATTAGATTCTAATTGAACAAATTTTGTAAACTTGTTTTATTAAACATCACCATTATTTAAGCTTATGTTAGTTTTTAAAATTCAAAACAATCCAACAGCATTGGGGGCAGTGGTGGTCTAGTGGTATAGGGTGCTGGATCGCTGATCCAAAGGTTGGGGGTTCGATTCCCACTCTCCACAGGGTTGTCACTGTCCCCCCCAGTGCAGCTAACTGGGTTATCAAAGGCCGGCCATGTCTCTCACTGTCTATGGTATGTAAAAGAACCATTGCTGACTTTCGACAAGAGTAGGCTGCAAAGCCGTCGGCGTGTTTCCGTCCTGCGATGGCCTGGCGAGCTGTCCAGGGTGTACTCTGCCCTCGCCCGAAGTTGGCTGGGATGGGCGCCAGCCTCCCCGTGACCCTAATTAGGATTAAGCGGTGACAGAAAATGAACTGAACAATCCAACAGCCTGTTTTCAATATGGAATTTATTCAAGATCAAAATTATATCAATCAAAACACCAAATTATATTCAAATGGTGCTGATATTGGCATTTTTCTGTAAATATCAAATGGGTTTAGTTTTAGTTCGCTGTTTTTGCTCTAATATGAGTTGAAGGGAAGCTTTTATATAAATAAAGAATAAATATCAGGTTCGGTGAGTAATTATTTGGTGAATGTGGTTTCTGAGGTAGATTTTAGGTGTAATAAACATTTCTGTGTGGAAATGTGTTGCTGGATTTGAATAATTAATCTCCACACTCCGACTGTATATGAAACTCTTACATTCGGTAAATATTCAACATATTGTTCAGTGTTTAGAAAGAAATGTGACTGAATTAGAATGAATCACTAATAATCCTCACAGATTAAGAGAATAAAGAAGTTATTAATAAACCAGCAAACTGACCTGCTGCCGCCAGATAAACATACAGTGCCAAAAATATAAGGATTTCCATCCTTGTGAGGGTTTCAGGTAAAAGTTTTCAGATCGAAGTCGACATTTTCTTCTCAGACACAACAGGCACATTCACCTTCCTCAGAGATGAACCGCCTCATCGATCAGAACAGAACAGGGGAGGGGTTAGACTGGGACCAATCAGAATTCAGGATTAATATGACCTCGGTAGGTGCCCTGTAATAATGAACAGTGCAGGTGGAGATTGGAGACTGGAGATGTGGATTTGTAGTCCATGTTATTCTTTTTAATGTTTTCAACAGATGTACTTTTGTGATATAAAATGTGTTGTGAATCAAAATAGATTCAATCAATTAATTAAAAAATAATTTTAATTGAAAAATTAAAGTGTTTCTTGTGTTATGTGCTATTTTAAGCAGCAGCTCTGTTGTCCCCAGCATTCATTCATCCATGAATTCATTTTTAAGACTCTTAATCCTAATTAGAGTCGAGGGGAGGCTGGTGCCCATCTCAGCCGACTCTTAGTGAAGGTGAGGTACACCCTGGACAGCTCGCCAGCCAAGGGACACTTTTGAACAGCCAATCAGCTGACTGTGCATGTTTTTGGACTTTGGAAGGAAACCGGAGTACCCGGAGGAAAACCCATGCAATTACGGCGAGAACATGAAAACTCAACACAGAAATGCCTGAGCAGTGACTAGAACCCAGGAACTTCTTGCTGTGAGGGGGACATGCCACCACAGGACTGCCCCGGGTCCAAACAATTTCTGTCTTTCTTTCTTATTCATTTATTTATTTACCCATTTTTTTTTTTTTACAACATTCACCAATATTAACAGGAAAATAAATAAATAAACAAACCTCTTAACTTTCTTTATATGATATGGAGTAACATTATAATTCAGTACATTCACTGCTAAAAATTAAAATATAGTAACAGCAGAGAACAATGGATTGTTTAGTGAAACACTGAAAATAACCTCTTCGTACCTGCAGGTAAAATCTCTAAAATTATTGAGGCATGACCTTCAGAACAGATTTTTTCATATGAGCAATGCAGGAGGTCCTGTGATGGCCAGATTTTCTGTCAACAGGAAATCGTGTTTGTTTGTCCACAGTCCATGAGTGAATACTGTCCTCAAGTGCAAGTGACGTCCTTTCATATAATTCAGGTGATTATTACTCGACAATTGAAGGCTAAGGATAACTGAACTAAAGTAATGTGATGTGATGAAACTCGTTACATTTCAACAGAAAGGCACTTTCCATCTAATTCCATAATTGCAAGTTCAGATTCATCTTATTAGGCGGAGCATGTATATGTCCGAGTATCTCCAATATGTGGTTCGTGGATGCGCGTGTTCACTAGACCAGTCCTTTTTTCCCTTCATCTATCCTTATATGGAATACAATTTCTCTCTGATGGTTTCCTCTTGATTTTATTTTCATTATTCAACATATTAACTGCTAAAATTAAAAGTATCAGCATGGAACTGAAGGGCTGAACCCAACCTATTAATATGCTTTACTGTTTCTATATCTCTCAGGTTACATTGGTCGCTTTCCGACATGTATACAACAGGAAGAATGTTCACGCTACACACACCTTAATCCTCACACAATGTATTTCTAAACCTGTAGGAATCACTGGTTTAATCAGTCGATCATGTGGAAGTTGTGCTGTACATAAAATCACACAGATGCAACCAGCAGCTTTTGGCAACAATCACATCATCCATCAGAAAAGGGTAAATATGATCTACATCATTCTGACCCAGTCTGATGATTTGTTGTTGTCAGACAGCCATCTCTAGAGTAGTGCTCATTGACCCTGTTCCTGGAGATCTACCTCGCTAAAGACTTAAACTTCAAAGAATAATTTACCCACCCATTACTTTTACAACTTCTCAGTGAGGGAAGCTGCAACCAATCCCAGCTGATTTCAGCAAAGAAGCAAGGTACACCCTGAACAAGTTATCAGTCTATGATAGCGTAGGTTCAACAGGTCACCAGGCCTGACACAGATACAAACAATCATTCACACTTACATTCACACTCACGCTGAATTGATTTTATTCCCAGTGGGTTCATGAGCACATTTTAAGACTGGAGGAGGAAACTGGAGCTTTACACAGATCAGGCCACAGTCGGCTGTGAGATATGAGGCCAGGAGTTTCTTGCTGTGATACGACAGTGGAAACAACTGAACTAACAACCACTGAACATTTAAACATGTCATGTTTTCTAGGGAAAATATTATTCGAAATTTAAAAATTAGGAAATTAAAGTCAGCATAACAGCATTTGTGAACGATTCAAATTACATTTACAGCATTTGGCCGACACCCAGAGTGACTGACATTTTTATATTTTTTCTATAACTGAGCAATTAAGGGTTAAGGGCCTTGGTCAAGAACCCAGCAGTGGCAGCTGGTGATGCTGAGGCTTGAACCGACCACCTTCAGATGAGCGACCTGGACCCTTCACCACTGCCCGATTAAATTAAACAGAAAGTGAAACTAAAGTGGGAATATCTGTCTCTCTTTGTCCAACAGGAAGATACTGATACTGACACACACACACACACACACACACACACACACACACACAGACTCAAAACCACTAAGTTTGCGTACATAATGTCCGTGCTTCGAAATTTACTGGCTATTAACTAAGCATCCGTGTAAATATATTGTTTATCTCATGTACAGTATAAAGTTTTATCTCTTGTTGTTCTGAGGCAAAGTCCTTCCTTGTGTATGTGTGTGTGTGTGCATGCTCGCCAGTATGTGGAAAGGCTAAAGTTCCCTTTAAACCGGAACACTTTTGAGATGTTATTGTGCTAAACAGCGCCTTCTACAGACTTCACCAGACACCAGAAGTCTCATCATCCACAAATAACACAGTACATGAGTACAGTGATGAAGAGGAGGAAGGTGGACATATTGTGTGTTCAGGAGACCAGGTGGAAGGGTAGCAAGGCGAGAAGCTTAGGAGCAGGGTTTAAACTGTTTTTTCATGGTGTGGATGGGAAGAGAAATGGAGTAGGAGTCATCTTGAAGGATGGGTTTGTAAGGAATGTTCGAGAAGTGAAAAAAGTGTCAGACAGTGATGAGTCTCAAGTTATAAATTGAGAGCGCGATGTTCAATGTTGTTAGTGTTTATGCCCCACAGGCAGGATGTGAGCTAGAACAGAAGGAGAGATTCTGGAGTGACTTAGATGAAGTGATGCAGAGTACCCCCAGGGGTGAAAGAGTGGTCATTGGTGCAGAATTCAATGGATATGTTGGTGCAGGAAACAGAGGGGACGAGGAAGTAATGGGCAGGTGGGGTATCCAGACAGGAACACAGAAGCACAGATGTTGATCGATTTTGCAAAAAGGATGGAAATGGCTGTGGTGCATACTTTCTTCCAGAAGAGACAGGAGCACTGGGTGACTTATAAAAGCGGAGATAGGAGCACACAGGTAGACTACATCTTGTGTAGGTGATGTAATTTGAAGGAAGTCAGTGACTGCAAAGTAGTAGTGGGTGAGAGTGTTGCCAAACAGCATAGGATGGTGGTATCCAGGATAAAGCTGATGGTGGGGAAGATGAGAAAGGCAAAGGCAGAGCAGAAGACAAATTGGTGGAAGCTGAAAAAGGAGGAGTGTCATGTTGTCTTCAAGGAGGATTTGAAACAGGTTTTGGGTGGTCAGGAAGTGCTTCCATATGACAGGACAACTACAGCGAATGTGATCAGGGAGACAGGTCGGAGAGTACTTGGTGTGTCCTCTGGAAGGACAGTAGATAAGAAGACTTGGTGGTGGAATGAGGAAGTGCAGGAGTGTGTACAAAAGAAGAGGTTAGCTAAGAAGAAATGGGACATATAGAGGACTGAAGAGAGTAAACAGGAGTACAGGGAGACACAGCCTAAGGCAAAGGTAGCAGTTTCAAAGGCCAAACAGAGGGTGTATGATCACTTGTATGCTAGGTTGAACGGTAAGGAGGGAGAAAATGATTTATACAGGTTGGCACAGCAGATAAATATCGATGGGAAGGACGTGCAGCAAGTTAGAGTGATTAAGGACAGGGTGGGGAAACGTATTGAGTGATGACAGAAGTGTGCTGGGAAGATGGAAAGAGTACTTTGAAGAGCTGATGAATGAGGAAAATGAGAGAGAAAAAAGAGTAGAAGAGGTGACTGTTGAGGACCAGGAAGTAGCAAAGATTAGTAAGGGTGAAGTGAGGAGGGCATTGAAGAGGATGAAGAATGGAAAGGCAGTTGGCCCTGATGACATACCGGTGGAGGTATGGAAGTGTCTAGGAGAGGTAGCAGTAGATTTTCTAACAAGAACATTCAACAAGGTCTTAGAGAGTGAGAGGATGCTGGAGGACTGGTGGAGAAGTGTGCTTGTGCCCATTTTTAAGAACAAGGGAGACATGCAGAGTTGTGGCAACTACAGAGGGATAAAGTTGATGAGCCATACAATGAAGTTATGGGAAAGAACAATGGAAGCTAGACTAAGGGCAGAGGTCAGCATTTGTGAACAACAGTTTGGTTTCATGCCAAGAAAGAGCACCACAGATGCAGTGTTTGCTTTGAGGATGTACACAGAGAAGTACAGAGAAGGTAGGAAGGAGCTGCATTGTGCCTTTGTGGATCTGGAGAAAGCATATGACAGGGTGCCGAGAGAAGAACTGTGGTATTGTATGACGAAGTCTGGAGTGGCAGAGAAGTATGTTCGAGTGGTGCAGGTGAGAGATGTAAGACAGTGGCGAGGTGTGCTGTCAGTGTGACAGAAGAGTTCAAGGTGGAGGTAGGACTGTATCAAGGGTCAGATCTGAGCCCCTTCTTGTTTGCTATGGTGATGGACAGGCTGACAGACGAGGTGAGACAAGAATGTCCATGGACTATGATGTTTGCGGATGACAGTGATCTGTAGTGAGAGCAAAGATCAAGTGCAGGAAAATCAAGAGAGGTGGAGGTATGCCCTGGAAAGGAGAGGAGTGAAGGTTAGCCTCAGTAAGACAGAATACGTGTGTGAACAACAAGGACCCAAGAGGAACGGTGAGGTTACAGGGAGCAGAGAGAAGGAAGGTGGAGGATTTTAAGTACCTAGGCTCAACAATCCAGAGAAATGGAGAGTGTGGAAAAAAGGTGAAGAAGCGTGTGTAGGCAGATTGGAATGGATGGAGAAAAGTGTCCGGTGTGATGTGTGATAGGAGAGTATCGGCAAGAATGAAGGGAAAAGTGTACAAGACGGTGATGAGGCCAGCGATGTTGTATGGTTTAGAAAGAGTGGCCCTGGGGAAAAGACAGGAGGCAGAGCTGGAGGTAGCAGAGATGAAAATGTTGAGGTTCTCTTTGGGAGTAACGAGGATGGATAGGATCAGGAATGAGTACATCAGAGGGATTGAACGGATATCACAACGGATACACACACACACACACGTACTTTCTCCATGAACCTCTCACCATAGACAGTGAGAGACATGGCCGGCCTTCGATGACCCAGTCAGCTGCACTGAGGTGGACAGCAGTGACAAGTGATGACAGTGGGGCTTGAACCCCCAACCTTAGAATCGGCAATCCAGAGACTTAGAACCAGGCCACCACTGCCCTGTTTTCACTGTTTCAGAAATAAAATATCCAGATGTTGATTTGAACTTGAAGGTTGGAGTAATGTGGAAGATATTTAGCACAAAGACTCAACTGACAATAGCTTCTGTATTTGGTGAATAATATTCACTCTGGTCATACAATCTCAACATACATTCTACAAATGGCAAATCAATCTTTAATAAATGTAAAATTAATTTGAACAACAAACAAACAAGCAAAAGGACAAAAAGTTTTATTGAATTGCTTTTCAGGCTGCTGTGGGTTTTTTTGCCTCTTTATTTAAATTGCAGTGCAGTAGGGCACCTGGTCACTGCAGGCTTTGCGTGTCACGATACAGTACTATTCTTACACCAAAATTCAACTGAAAATGTTCATTTGTCAAATCACTGATCATATGACAACTGACTAATAGCTCGAGGGACATCAGCTGTGATAGCTTCACAATAGCTTCAAAGTCCACATACTGTAATGTGTTTCAGGTATTTGTTGTGATAAAGATTTCGGTTGGGCACCAGTAGGGGGCGATGACGCATGGAGTTGTTTTGTTTGTTAATTGAATTATCTCATGGGTGTGGAGAACACTGATTGGATAACGAGTTTCAGGTGAAGAGATGTTTGCTTTATATGGGCTTGTGAAACTGAACCTGGGGAGATCATTGCGAGGTTCTGATTCTGTAGTCCATGTTCTGGAGGAGAATCTCCACAGACTCCTGCTGCTTCTGGATCAACGCTATATACATGCTCGGATTGTGGGAAGGACTTCACAAGGACTGGGAATGTCAAACATTACCAGGTGTCCACTCGAGAGAGAACATCTACGTTATGAGTGAGAAACCAGAGCAAGTGTTACCAGCAGGAAGAGTGAAAGGCCTGTTCCGAGTAATGCACAGCGAGGAATCCGTGGACGAGTCGCTGTATGATGTACAACGTTGGACCGGTTTGTGAAATACTTGTGCAATGTTCTCTCGACTTTAAAATGCAGATGCCTGCAGGATCAAATGGAACTAAACAGGAAACATCTGACCAATCTTTATGGAGCTCGTATGATAAAGCATCCTACTGGGCTTTTGGTGATGCTGAGTGAAGTGTCCAGGTGTCAGGTCAGACTGTCATTCTATGCGAGTTCTCATGTGCTGTAATTGTATTGCTTAGCATGTTGTAATGTTAGGATTGTTTTCAGGATTTTTTTTTTTTTTTTTTTTTTTTTTTTTTAATAAATGTGGCTCTCTACTTTCATCTCCCAGAGACGTTCCAGTCAGTATTACGGGATCAAACACTTTGATTGTCTCAAACATGAGACTGATCATGATTGTGTGGGCCATTGACATGACATACTGTAATAAATGAACCATATTAATAAAAGAATTACAAAAAAGTTGAAGTAACTGAAGGTTGTCCAGTAGAAGTTTGTTGTTATTATGCATGACTGGAATAAATAACACACAAATCCACAATGCTGTGTGAGAATGAACAGAGGCTTCTTGACCGGTTTCATTCATTCTTGGAACCACTTAATCCTAATTAGGGTCACAGTGAGGCTGACACCCATCTCAGCCAACTCTGGGTGAGGGCAGTGTACAGCCTGGACATATCAGTCAGCCAATCACAGGGCCAACACTCACACAAACATGTACTTTCACACTTGGGGGAAGTTTGGAACAGCCAGTTAGTATATTATGCTTTTTTTTTTTTTTGTACTGGTGGGGAAAAGTGGAGGAAACCCACACAAGCACAGAGAGAACCTGCACACAAACATCCAAGAGTGGGAATTAAACCAAGGCCTATGGTGGACGTGCAAACTATTACAATCCCAGGCCACCACTCTACAGATCTGAGGATGAATAATATTAGCTTTTTCACTGCTGTATATTTATATCATACTAAAAATGTGTATCACAGCAGCAGGTCTCTCCACCGCACCACAAATAGCAGCGGCTGAGGGTCAGGAGCAAACTGCTTATTATTCTGATTCACAGGAACCAGTGGACAACACAAAGGAAATGTTTATCCTCTTCCACATACATCAACATGATTGGCTGCTGTCACTGGGATTGACAGGGGACACAGCATCTGCCCCTCCCACCTGGAGAGCAGGACAAATTTTACTCTTAACTCCACTTTAGACCCGCCGAGATTTATTTCTTCAATTATTATAAAGATCACAAGCCAGGAATGAACAGTATTTAATTTTTTATATATTTTACAAACACAAGGCAACACTACAAAACCTTTCAGAATAGTGTGTGTGTAAATGAGTGTGAGTGTGGTGTGTGTGTGTGTGTGTGATTGCTTTATGTCCATCCAACATTTTTTCAGTTCTATTGAGAACGAGAAGAATTGATGTTGAACGCGTCTGAGGGCAGAAACACACTGATGGTTATGCGGCACCTCCTGACGAAAGCCAGAAATGGTTGTTTTATACTTCCCTCTCAACCCAGACAGTGAGAGACATGGCCGGCCTTTGATAACCCAGTTAAATCCACCAGGGGAACAGCACTGATAACCGGTGATGGTGGGTCTTGGACCTGCTGGATCAATAGACCAGCACCGTACCACCTGGCCACCATGACCCGTGTGTGTGTGTTACTCCGATCACTTCCTTTAAAAGAACACATTTATAAAATAAAAGTCAGAACTGTGAAGAAAATCCACTTTATTATTCCTTCAAATGGTTACAGGAACAGAACAGAGGGATTATGGGATAGATTTGGGTGGTACAGATGTAGAAAGGTGTTGAATGGATTATTTTGTACTTTAATAATAAATAAAGTGATGAGTGGAGCGTGATGGAGATTTTTGTGATTATTGTTTTCACTCCAGTTCTTTTACACTGCAATCTCTTCAACATCCATCACATCTGAAGCTCCGCCCACTGTCTCATACCCACAAATCAATTCCATTAACATTGAGTGAGAAAAATATCTTCTTTTCCTTTCGGCTGTTCCCTTCAGGGGTCGCCACAGCAAATGATCTGCCTCCATCTCTCCCTATCCTCTGCATCTTCTACTCCTACTCCAACGACTTTCATGTCCGCCTTCACTGCATCCATAAATCTTCTCTTTGGTCTTCCTCTGGGCCTTTTGCCTGGTAGTTCCAACCTCAGCATCCTACGACCAATATACTCACTATCCCTCCTCTGTACATGTCCAAACCATCTCAATCTAGCCTCTCTGACTTTGTCTCCAAAACATCTAACATGTGCTGTCCCTCTGATGTACTCATTTCTGATCCTATCCATCCTCGTTACTCCCAAAGAGAACCTCAACATTTTCATCTCTGCTACCTCCAACTCTGACTCCTGTCTTTTCCCCAGGGCCACTGTCTCTAAACCATACAACATTGCTGGCCTCATCACCGTCTTGTACACTTTTCCCTTCATTCTTGCCGATACTCTCCTATCACACATCACACCGGACACTTTTCTCCATCCATTCCAACCTGCCTGCACGCGCTTCTTCACCTCTTTTCCACACTCTCCATTGCTCTGGATTGTTGAGCCTAAGTACTTAAAATCCTCCACCTTCTTTATCTCTGCCCCTGTAACCTCAAAGTTCCTCTTGGGTCCTTGTCGTTCACACACATGTATTCTGTCTTACTAAGACTAACCTTCAATCCCCTCCTTTCCAGGGCATACCTCCACCTCTCTAGATTTTCCTCCACTTGGTCTCTGCTCTCACTACAGATCACAATGTCATCTGCAAACATCATAGTCCATGGAGATTCTTGTCTAACCTCATCTGTTAGCCTGTCCATCACCATAGCAAACAAGAAGGGCTGAGAGCTGACCCTTGATGTAGTCCCACCTCCACCTTGAACTCTTCTGTCACACCGACAGCACACCTCACCACTGTCTTACATCTATCATACATGTCCTGCACCACTCTAACATACTTCTCTGTCACTCCAGACTTCCTCATACAATACCACAGTTCTTCTCTCTGCACCCTGTCATATGCTTTCTCCAGATCCACAAAGGCACAATGCAGCTCCTTCTGACCTTCTCTGTACTTCTCTATTAACATCCTCAAAGCAAACACTGCATCTGTGGTGCTCTTTCTTGGCATGAAACCAAACTGTTGTTCACAAATGCTGACCTCTGCCCTTAGTCTTGCTTCCACTATTCTTTCCCATAGCTTCATTGTATGGCTCATCAACTTTATCCCTCTGTAGTTGCCACAACTCTGTACATCGCCCTTGTTCTTAAAAATGGGCACAAGCACACTTCTCCTCCATTCCTCTGGCATCTGCTCACTTTCTAAGACCTTGTTGAATATTCTTGTCAGAAAATCTACTGCTACCTCCCTAGACACTTCCATACCTCAACTGGTATGTCATCAGGGCCAACTGCCTTTCCACTCTTCATCCTCTTCAATGCCCTCCTCACTTCTCCCTTACTAATCTTTGCTACTTCCTGCTCCTCAACGGTCACCCCTTCTACTCTTTTTTTCTCTCATTTTCCTCATTCATCAGCTCTTCAAAATACTCTTTCCATCTTCCCAGCACACTTCTGTCATCAGTCAATACATTTCCCTCTCTGTCCTTTATCACTCTAACTTGCTGCACGTCTTTCCCATCTCTATTTCTCTGCTGTGCTAACCTGTATAGATCATTTTCTCCCTCCTTACTGTTCAACCTATCATACAAGTCATCATACGCCCTCTGTTTGGCCTTTGACACTGCTACCTTCGCCTTACGCTGTGTCTCCCTGTACTCCTGTTTACTCTCTTCGGTCCTCTCAATGTCCCACTTCTTCTTGGCTAACCTCTTCTTTTGTACACACTCCTGCACTTCCTCATTCCACCACCAAGTTTCCTTATCTACTTTCCTTCCAGAGGACACACCAAATACTCTCCTACCGGTCTCCCTGATCACATTGGCTGTGGTTGTCCAGTCCTCTGGAAGCACTTCCTGACTACCCAAAGCCTGTTTCAACTCCTCCTTGAAGACAACACGACACTCTTCCTTTTTCAGCTTCCACCACTTTGTCTTCTGCTCTACCTTTGCCTTTTTCACCTTTCTCACCATCAGTGTCATCCTGCACACCACCATCCTATGCTGTTTGGCAACACTCTCACCCACTACTACTTTGCAGTCACTGACTTCCTTCAAATTACATCGCCTACACAAGATGTAGTCTACCTGTGTGCTCTTACCTCCGCTTTCATAAGTCACCCTATGCTTCTGTTTCTTCTGGAAGAAAGTATTCACCACAGCCATTTCCATCCTTTTGCAAAATCGATCAACATCTGTCCTTCTGTGTTCCTGTCCTGGATACCAAACCTGCCCATCACTTCCTCGTCCCCTCTGTTGCCTGCACCAACATGTCCATTGAAGTCTGCTCCAATGACCACTCTTTCACCTCTGGGGGTACTCTGCATCACTTCATCTAACTCACTCCAGAATCTCTCCTTCTCTTCTAGCTTACATCCTGCCTGTGGGGCATAAGCACTAACAACATTGACTATCACGCCTTCAATTTCTAACTTGAGACTCATCACTCTGTCTGACACTCTTTTCACTTCTAGAACATTCCTGACAAACCCCTCCTTCAAGATGACTCCTACTCCATTTCTCTTCCCATCCACACCATTATAAAACAGTTTAAACCCTACTCCTAAGCTTTTAGCCTTTCTACCTTTCCACCTTGTCTCCTGAACACACAGTATGTCCACCTTCCTCCTCTGCATCATGTCAGCCAGCTCCCTATCTTTTCCTTGCATAGTTCCAACATTCAAAGTCCCTACTCTCAGTCCTAGGCTCACGCATTTCCTCTTCTCTCTCTGCCTACGGACACGCCTCCCGCCTCTCCTTCTTGATGTCTTCGACCAACAGTAGTCCAATTTCCATCAGCACCCTGTTGGTTGACAGCACTGATGGCGGTCGTTGTTAACCCGGGCCTCGACCGATCCGGTATGAATTTTGTTTTGATCATTTGCATTTTTAAATGTGGCAGAAGTTTTACGCCGGATGCCCTTCCTGTCGCAACCCTCTGCATTTATCCGGGCTTGGGACCGGCATAAGGGGGAGAGACACTGGTTAGTGCCCCCCCCGCCTCGACTGGATTAAAATCTGAATGACAAAAATGAAATCCAATCATGTTCTGATCTCATTATCTGGAATTAATTTTACAGGAAAATATCTCATACCTGTACAGAATAAAGATCATCATACATACTCATAAAACAACAATCTATATACAGATTAAAATAAATAAATCATCATCATTAAAATAATCATATATATAATCAAAATTAAACACAGGAATAGTGTGTGTGTGCTGTTCCTCATCAGTTCATTTTCTGAAACCGCTTAATCCTAATTAGGGTCACGGGGAGGCTGGCGCCCATCCCAGCCAACTCCAGGCGAGGGCAGAGTACTCCCTAGACAGCTTGCCAGGCCATCACAGGGCGGAAACAGGCTGACGGCTTTGCAGCTACTCTTATCGCAAGTCAGCAATGGTTCTTTTACATTCCTCACACCATAGACAGTGAGAGACATGGCCGGCCTTTGATAACCCAATTAGCTGCACTGGGGGGACAGTAACAACCCTGTGGTGAATGGGACTCGAACCCCCAACCTTTGGATCAGCGATCCAGTGCCCTATACCACTAGACCGCCACTGTCCCGCTGTTCCTCATCTCTTAGAAAACACCATTTCCTCGACTCTCCGAAAAATAAAACAAGAAAATAAACAGTGTGTCGGAGGAGATTGAAAGTTAGTACAGATTGTTTTGTTGGATTTTCAATTCGCGCATGATTTTATTTCACTGTAAACATCATCAGATCTTCATCTCTCACTTCAGCAGGACGTCACATTGTCACACTTCAAGAGCCGTTAGAGGTAGAATCTCCTTCAGAGGCTGAAAAAACATTGAAATGATCACAAAGTGAATGAAACACTGATAATAAATCATGTGGTGATTTTAAACCTCATTTCTGGATCATAAAGATTCACTTACAGGATCCGGATGGAACAGGATTGAAACCTGAAACACAAATAAACAGAAACTTATAAACTCTGGACTGGATTATAAATACTGTTTATTCATTCATTTTCTGCAACTTAATCCTAATCAGGGTCGCGGGAAGGGGCCTGGCGACCATCTCAGCCGAGGGCAGTGTACACCCTGGACAGCTCAGCAGCCCATTGCAGAAATACTCAGTTTGTTTCAGTAATTGTGTTTAAACAGAAGTAAAATATTCATGAAATCTCCTTTCAGGAATTAAAAGGAAAATCTGTTCTCTCAAAACTTCACATCTTCTCCTTACACTCACCAGATTTCTTCTTCTTCCTCCACACCACAATCCCAACAGCAACCAGAACCAGGA
This sequence comes from Plotosus lineatus, assembly GCA_024760905.1. NCBI lineage: Eukaryota > Metazoa > Chordata > Actinopteri > Siluriformes > Plotosidae > Plotosus > Plotosus lineatus. The sequence goes on along the minus strand of CM045734.1, from coordinate 13,152,131 downwards.
GAACCACAATCCCACCAATGATGATACCAACTGTATCTCCACCAGCTCCTCCACCTGTGAAGTGAGTACAGAGTGTTGATGATGTTCTGCAGTAATGAATCACTTTCACTCTGTAAATCTAGTGTTTTAGAGGAAAGTGTTTCTCCGACCTCTCAGGATTCGGTGCTCGCTCACAGGCAGCACTAACTCCTCCCCCAAGCTGCTGTGCTGAATCACGCAGGTGTAGGTGTGTTTCTGCAGATCCTCAGCTGGGACTTTCAGAATACTTCTCTTCTGGAAACTTCCATCCTGGTTGGGTAACGTCTCTCTCAGATCCACGTCCTCGTGCACGTCCTCGCCGTCCTTCTGCCAGGTGATCATCACTGATTTGGGGAAGAAACCTGTAGCATGACACACCAGCTCAGGAGAAGACGAGTGTTTCTGGAACACTGACGCTTCGGGACGAACTGTGAAGATAAACAGAGACAGTAATATTACATTCATTTATAAATAATGCAGCGAGAAAATATTTTATAAAAGATTAAATCGTGCTGGAAGTGAGTCACATGACTTTTCCTCAAAACGGTGAAATCAGAACCAACACTGTGGATCACCTTTCCTCTGCAGAGTCTCGTTTCCAAACGACAGGTGTCTCTTTAATGACTCGATACAGTCTTTCTCCAGGTAATTCTTACGATGAATAGCAGCTCCTGTAGCTTCCCACTTGTTCTTGGTGATCAGAGCTTGAGGTGTCGGAGCGACCCAGCTGAGAGTTTCCAGATCCAGACTGACGAAATCTTCTCCATCATAACCGTACTGACCGTATCCTCTCATGGTGCCGTCATCATCGATCTCACAGCCGTACATCACCTGTAGTGTATGAACACCTGCACACACACACACACACACACACACACACACACTCGATGTGTTTGATGTATTTTTGGATATTTTGTGTGGGATCATAATATGGCAAAAACAAGAGAACTTTTTGCAGATGGCATTTTTATCTTGTGTGTGAAGAATGTATTGAATCTAATTAACGTTCAGGACGCGAATGTGATATTTAACAGAATGGACATTTTTATGGCCACTTCTTTTCTTCTTCTTCTTCTTCTTTTACTTTCGGCTGCTCCCTTCAGGGGTCGCCACAGAAAATCATCCGCCTCCATCTCACCCTGTCCTCCGCATCTTCTTTTCTGACTCCAACGACCTTCATGTCTTCCTTCACCACATCCATAAATCTCTTCTTCGGTCTTCCTCGAGGCCTTCTGCCTGGTAGTTCCAACCTCAGCATCCTACTGCCAATGTACTCACTATCCCTCCTCTGTACATGTCCAAACCATCTCAATCTAGCCTCTCTGACTTTGTCTCCAAAACATCTTACGTGGGCTGTCCCTCTGATATACTCATTTCTGATCCTATCCATCCTCGTTACTCCCAGGGAGAACCTCAACATTTTCATCTCCGCTACCTCCAGCTCTGCCTCCTGCCTTTTCCTCAGCGCCACTGTTTCTAAGCCATACAACATTGCTGGCCTCACCACCATCTCGTACACTTTTCCCTTCATTCTTGTTGACACTCTCCTATCGCACATCACACCGGATACTTTTCTCCAACCATTCCAGCCTGCCTGCACACGCTTCTTCACCTCTTTTCCACACTCTCCATTGCTCTGGATTGTTGAGCCTAAGTACTTAAAATCCTCCACCTTCGTTATCTCTGCTCCCTGTAACATCACCGTTCCTCCTGGGTCCTTCTCATTCACACACATGTATTCTGATTTTCTGAGGCTAACCTTCATTCCTCTCCTTTCCAGGGCATACCTCCACCTCTCTAGATTTTCCTGCACTTGTTCTCTGCTCTCACTACAGATCACGATGTCATCTGCAAACATCATAGTCCATGGAGATTCTTGTCTCACCTCGTCTGTCAGCCTGTCCATCACCATAGCAAACAAGAAGGGGCTCAGAGCTGACCCTTGATGCAGTCCCACCTCCACCTTGAATTCGCCGGTCACACCGACACCACACCTCACCACTGTCTTACATCTCTCATACATGTCCTGCACCACTCTAACATACTTCTCTGCCACTCCAGACTTCCTCATGCAATACCACAGTTCTTCTCTTGGCACCCTGTCATATGCTTTTTCCAGATCCACAAAGGCACAATGTAGCTCCCTCTGACCTTCTCTGTACTTCTCTATTAACATCCTCAAGGCAAACATTGCATCTGTGGTGCTCTTTCTTGACATGAAACCAAACTGTTGTTCACAAATGCTGACCTCTGCCCTTAGTCTAGCTTCCACTATTCTTTCCCATAACTTCATCGTATGGCTCATCAACTTTATCCCTCTGTAGTTGCTGCAACTCTGCATGTCTCCCTTGTTCTTAAAAATGGGCACCAGCACACTTCTCCTCCACTCCTCTGGCATCTGCTCACTCTCTAGTACCTTGTTGAATGTTCTTGTCAGAAAATCTACTGCTACCTCTCCTAGACACTTCCATACCTCCACAGGTATATCATCAGGACCAACTGCCTTTCCATTCTTCATCCTCTTCAATGCCCTTCTCACTTCACCCTTACTGATCTTTGCTACATCCTGCTCCTCAATGGTTACCTCTTCTACTCTTTTTCTCTCTCATTTTCCTCATTCATCAGCTCTTCAAAGTACTCTTTCCATCTTCCCAGCACACTTCTGTCATTAGTCAATACAGTTCCCTCTCTGTCCTTTATCAATCTAACTTGCTGCACGTCCTTCCCATCTCTATTTCTCTGCTGTGCCAACCTGTATAGATTATTTTCTCCCTCTTTACTATCCAACCTATCATACAAGTCATCATACGCCCTTCTGTTTGGCCTTAGCCACTGCTACTTTCGCCTTACTCTGTGTCTCCCTGTACTCCTGTTTACTCTCTTCGGTCCTCTCAATGTCCCATTTTTTCTTGGCTAACCTCTTCCTTTGTACACACTCCTGCACTTCCTCATTCCACCACCAAGTCTCCTTATCTACTTTCCTTCCAGAGGACACACCAAGTACTCTCCTACCTGTGTCCCTGATCACATTTGCTGTGGTTGTCCAGTCATTTGGAAGCACTTCCTGGCCACCCAAAGCCTGTTTCAACTCCTCCTTGAAGACAACGCGACACTATTCCTTTTTCAGCTTCCACCACTTTGTCTTCTGCTCTGCCTTTGCCTTTTTCACCTTTCTCACCATCAGAGTCATCCTGCACACCACCATCCTATGCTGTTTGGCAACACTCTCACCCACTACTACTTTGCAGTCACTGACTTCCTTCAAATTACATCGCCTACACAAGATGTAGTCTACCTGTGTGCTCCTACCTCCGCTTTTATAAGTCACCCTATGCGCCTGTTTCTTCTCAAAGAAAGTATTCACCACAGCCATTTCCATCCTTTTTGCAAAATCTATCAACATCTGTCCTTCTGCGTTCCTGTCCTGGATACCAAACCTGCCCATCACTTCCTCGTCCCCTCTGTTGCCTGCACCAACATGTCCATTGAAGTCTGCACCAATGACCACTCTTTCACCTCTGGTGGTACTCTGCATCACTTCATCTAAGTCACTCCAGAATCTCTCCTTCTCTTCTAGCTCACATCCTGCCTGTGGGGCATAAGCACTAACAACATTGAGCATTACACCTTCAATTTCTAACTTGAGACTCATCACTCTGTCTGACACTCTTTTCACTTTTAGAACATTCCTGACAAACTCCTCCTTCAAGATGACTCCAACTCCATTTCTCTTCCCATCTACACCGTGATAAAATAGCTTAAACCCTGCTCCTAAGCTTTTAGCTTTGCTACCTTTCCACCTGGTCTCCTGAACACACAGTATGTCCACCTTCCTCCTCTGCATCATGTCAACCAGCTCTCTACCTTTTCTGTGCATAGTTCCAACATTCAAAGTCCCCACTCTCAGTCCTAGACTCATGCCTTTCCTCTATACGCCTCCCACCTCTCCTTCTTCGACGTCTTCGACCAACAGTAGTCCAATTTCCATCAGCACCCTGTTGATTGACAGCACTGATGGCGGTCGTTGTTAACCCGGGCCTCGACCGATCCGGTATGGAGGTAATACTTTTGATTTGCATCATAAAATATTTGGCATTTGTTTTACGTCGGATGCCCTTCCTGACACAACCCTCTGCATTTCTCCGGGCTTGGGACCGGCATGAGGGGGAGAGACACTGGTTAGTGCCCCCCCACCTCATGGCTGCATTGGACATTTTTATGGCCACTGAGGGGGTAAAAACAAGGTCATCTCAGCACCATGTTCACACGACAGCAGCATCTAAATGGCAGCATTCTGGGGAGGCTCCACATCCACGACACGTGTGAAACGACGCCGTAGTTTATTTCCGGTGGCACCACGGCGAGCACACGAGCATGGACGCTACGGGAACATCGGTCACTTTTTACTCAAACCTTTTATCAGCAGTGTTATCAAACAGAGTTCCAACAAATCTGTCAAACACACAACGTGAATGGAATGTTTATTTTTTTACTTCCATTGTTTACTGCTTCCTCACTCATGTGATGGCTGTAAGAAATCATGGAAGAAATACTGAGGGGTGAAATCATCTTTATTATCTGTTCAATATCCATGTAAATAAAAATATATACGAGTTATGATTAAATATCACAAGAATTATTTACCCCAGGCTTTTAAACTCCAAGATTAAAATACACCAACAAGCAGATTTACAGTCATATTTATTTATAAATAAAATATATTGATGGTTTCACATCAGCACAGAACAGTATCATATACTATACTTGATCCAGTCGAGGATTAATTGTGAGAGGAACGGGTTTGGAACCGAAAGGTCATGGGGTCGATTCCAGAATCAGCAGGAAAAATGTGGAAGCAGCAGTGCGTGCATGTGTGAATATATGTGTGTGTGTGTGTATGTGTGTGTGTGTGTGTGTGCACATGTGCTCACTTTGGTTAAATACTGAGCCATAAATGTCCATTGTGTGATGAATACGGTACATTAATACTGTATATTATAATAATGATGATTGAATGTGGATTTCGGATAAATAACTAAATTCTTAACTTAAAAATTCTGTGGACACTCCGCGCGGTCCATTCCAGCTCAGTTCCCCCGAACCTCTTGTCGGTGTCAGTGTGAGGTATAAATGCTACTGATGCTGATGTAAGAGATACATATGACACCATGAATTACTCGGTATGATAATCCATCACGATTATTATCATTGATTCCCTTCATCAGTGCTGTACACTTACTATTAATGATTATATTTAAACTACATACATTCTAACAGCAATAATAATGTAATTAATGATAAAAGCTGAGATAAGGTCCATCTTTCTTTACCATGCGTGCGCACACACACACACACACACACACTTGCACGCACACATGACACTGTATCGACACAGCTTTGATACAACATGGACTTAAAGAAAGAACTGAACTTTTTTCATTCATTTTCTTATTCATATCCCTTATTCCTAATGAGAGTCATGGGAAGGCTGGAACCCATCTCAGCCAACTCTGGGTGAAGGTGGGATACACCCTGAACAGCTCACAAGGCCATCGCACTGCCTACACTCACACAATTATTCACAATTTGAGACATACTGTGCATGTTTTTGGACTGCGGGTGGAAACTCGAGGACCCGGAAGAAACCTGTGCAAGCATGAGGAGAACAGACAAACTCCACACAGAGACGCCCAGGCTGGGAATTGAACCCTGGATGTGCTTGCTGTGAGGTGGATGTGCTAACCACTACGCCACCGTGCCGCCAAACTGTGAGCTTGTCCCTGTAAATTTCTCAATTTCGACTCCACTTTTTGATTTTTGTTATGTCACAGTTTACAGTTCAAACATCAAGCGCAACCAGAAAAGTATTTTATCTGGGGTGTTTATTTTATATATTTTTATATACAGTGTATTATCTTCTTTCAATCTCAACACACGCACTGTTCTTTCATCCAGGACTAAAACATTTTTTATTCATGCAGGGTTTTTTAAACACCACAAGGGGGCAGTGTTTGTATCACCCACCAGAAACCCAACACAGTCGAGGTGAAGACTCCCCCAAACCACCTCCTGAATAAAAACATTTCTCAACGAATTTGCACTGAATTATCATTTTGGTCTGAAAAGATCACAAATCAGTTGGCAGGCCCTGGATTTTGCACTAACGATGGACGGGATATTTATAACACCGTTCATCAGCATCAAATCAAGTTGTGGTGGTCTAGTGGTATAGGGCGCTGGATCGCTGTTCCAAAGGTTGGGGGTTCGAGTCCCCAACAAGTCTCCACAAGGTTGTCACTGTCCCCCCCAGTGCGGCTAACTGGGTTATCAAAGGCGGGCCATGTCTGTCACTGTCTATGGTGAGAGGTTCATGTAAAAGAACCATTGCTGACTTTCGTAAAGAGTAGCTGCAAAGTCGTCAGCGTGTTTCTGTCCCTTGCTAAAAGGGTTGTGACAAGAAAGGCATCCGACGTAAAAACCTCTGCCAAATCAAACGTGCGAATCAGATGATTTTCTGTGGCGACTCCCGAGTAAAAGGGAAAAAGCCGAAAGGAAGACAGACAGACATCAGCATCAAGTCAGTGATGTGGCTCCCGGGTGGAGCATCCACAAGGTGTGCAACTATTATCCAGGAGCTCGCAAGTTCAAATCCGGGTTAATGCCACAGCTGTCCGTGGCCGGGAGTCCATGGCTGAGCTCTCACAGGAGGGAGGGATGGCATACGCTCACTTCCCTTTCACTCACAGTGATCGCCAGCCAATCATGGGGTCTGTGAGCTCATTCGTACAAGGGGTGGATAGTGTTTTCCCTCCGAGTGTATTAAACCGTCCCCAAATATGCATGCGCCACAGTTCGAAAAGATGCGGGTGCATGTCACAGTGGGCGTGTGCTTGTGTAGGATTTCACCCCTCCATGGTCGATGGAAGTCATGTGATAGAGAAGGTAATACCTGATGGATGGGAATTGGATAAAACTAAATTAGGGACAAAATGGGGGAAATCTGAAAAAAGGGAAAAAATGGACAGTGCTGGGATAGATACAGACAGACATGAGGACATGTAGATACAGACATACAGAACACACGACAGACACAAACTTCATGTTCCACTTCAACTGGGCTCCGGAGCTTCGCGCTCAACATCTTCCACCCGAGGAAAATGAATGAAGTCATCAAAGAGAATTTTTATTAGTGCAGGAAATAAATAACATGTCTCATACAAAATGCAGTTTGTGTGTGTGTATGTGTATGTGTGTGTGTGTGTGTGTGTGTGTGTGTGTGTGTGTGTGTGAGAGAGAGAGAGAGAGAGCGAGAGAGAGAGAGAGAGAGAGAGCGAGAGTGTGTGTGTGTGTGTGTGTGTGTGTGTTTACCTTGAGTGTGATTAAATCGCTGCATTAGTGTGACCACACCATTTTTGTAGAACTCCTCATCACCCTGACTCTGCTTTGTGAATCCGTCCCAGTACTCTGGCTCTTCATTCTGTTCCATCCACTCAGTCTTTGGGATGAACCTTCTGCTCTTACTGTCATAATACTCAAACGGAACTCCATCGATTAGACCAACAACAGTGTATTCTGGGAAATTTGTTCCTTGTGAGACTGTGGTGTGAAAGTACTGGTAAGAGTGTGTATCTGTAAAAGTGTAAAAACACACATTCATGTTACGTTTAACGATCATGTTACGAGTGGGACTCGAACCCCCAACCTTTGGATCAGCGATCCAGCGCCCTATACCACTAGACCACCACTGCCCCCAACAGAAAAACACATAACCAAATAATACTGTTATTAAAACTCTTCCACTGAATTCTGTTTACATTTAAAACATCACAATTCTGTACACGGTCAGTGAATAAATAAATGTCTGTGAATCTGGAAACATATAAGCCTTAAACTTTACACGAAAAGTAGAGAACCAGCATCCTGCCTGTGAGTAAAATTATTATTTACACAATGTACATTTAATTTAATGATATTCTCATTTCAGTTTATTGTAATTACAGAGCTGAGCACCAGTACAACACAAACACTTTTAATTAGACCTTCTCTTCTGGTGCTTCCGCTTATTATTATTATTATTATTAAAGTATTGCTATTATTAGTTTATTATTATTTTACAGGGATCCCCCACTTTTTGCGGTTAATTGGGACCGAGATCCCCACGCAAGCATCGAAATCTGCGAAGTCGGATCAACACCCTACTGATATATACGTACATGTTTATTTGTATATAATATCAATAAATACATATTCAATGCTATCAATAACAATTACACATTAAGAATAATGTATAAGATGTAAATAAAATATAAATACACACATAAATACAGACTCGTGCCTCATAAAAATGTAAGTACTTTTGATGGGAGATTTTGTGTTACTCTTTGTTTTTTGTTGGTTTCGGGGTTTTTTTTTTTGCATAATTGGCCTTGTATGTGTGGCGTTTTCCTTAACTTTTCCCCATATTCTTCATTAATTTCCTTATTTTTTGAATTCGATAATTTTTTTTTCTTCTTCCAAAAACCGCGATGCACTGAAGCCGCATGAATTGAAAGGAGAAGTCGTGAGTGATCCCTGTATTACTATACTGTACTTCCCCAGCGAGTCTGTATCCAGGTTTACATGAACCTGTAACACATAATTTAACTCATTATCTCATGAACATCAATTCAGCGTCGCTTTCTGTCTTAGTTTTATGTTGGTCTACGATAATTATGACATCATGAGGACCGAGGTTCCTGTGACTGTTAGTGGTTCTCGAATTACTCAAGAACAATTTGAAAGCACTGCAGACTCCACCCTAACCTGACTGGAGTGATTCCATATCAACATGGGTCGATTTACAAAACAGCAGGAAAGATGTTATGCATTGCTGAAGTGCCCTTGAGAAAAGCACCTCACCACCAACTGATCCCCAGGTGCCCCGTGCGTGGTAGACCACCGCTCCTAGTGTGTGCGCATTCACTGCTTACTTGTGTGTGTCTTCTTTCTTCTTTTCCCTTCTTTTTCGGGAGTCGACACAGCCGCATGTTTGATATGGCATGGGTTTTTACGTCGGATGCCCTTCCTGACACAATCCTTTAGCAAGGGACAGAAACACGCTAACGGCTTTGCAGCTCCTCTTGATGGAAGTCAGCAATGGTTCTTCTACATGAACCTCTCACCATCGACAGTGAGAGACATGGCCCGCATTTGATAACCCAGTTAGCTGCACTGGGGGGGGACACGGAGAACCTTGTGGAGAGTATATGGTTTAAATGCAGAGCCAACAGCCTTCCACTTTCCCTTGCAGGATTAATACAGTATATATCAAAATAATAAAAAATACAATGTTTAGGCCTTGAGTTTATATAAATAAAAATTTTAATTAGTTGTACATTATTAAAAAACACAACCCCCTGTAACCCACTTTTATCGTGTGCTTAAACAAATTCTTCAAAATCACCTTCCATGTACAGTACAGTCCATGTTAGGAAGGTGAGGCCCTCTGCTGGTTATATGTGTTACTGCACCAACACATCCAGTCAGTGTTTGTCATTTTGATTGAACTAATGGCGAACACGAGTGATGACGAGATGTGTTACTCTCGAACTACAAGAATTTCGAATGAGGTGAAAAAAAAAATCAAATTAAAAGGAAGTATTCCAAAGACAATACTGTACAACTTACAAAAATATACTTAAATATGCCAGACAAAAATCAAGTGCTGTACAGTACTCTCGGATTTACATGTTTTTTAATAAACCACGCCCCCAAAACGACTACGTCATCAATAACCAGGTAAATTCAACTGCTGCATGTTCGAAATGAAACAAACTTCATCCTGTTTATTTCTGTCTCTGAATACAACATTTTAATACTATTATTATTATTATTATTATTATTATTATTATTAATTGTTCATATCTACAATTAGATCATAATTGAACAAATTTTGTAAACTGGTTTTATGAAACTTCATAATTGTTTTCACACTTCAAAACAATCCAACAGGCTGTTTTCAATGGGGAATTTATTCAAGATCAAATTTATATCAATCAAAACACCAAATTAGATTCAAATGGTGCTGATATTGGCTTTTTTCTGTAAATATCAAAAGGGTTTAGTTTTATTTCACTGTTTTTCCTCTAATATGAGTTGAAGGGAAGCTTTTATATAAGTAAAGAATAAATATCAGGTTCGGTGAGTAATTCTTTGGTGAATGTGGTTTCTGAGGTAGATTTTAGATGTAATAAACATTTCTGTGTGGAAATGTGTCGCTGGATTTGAATAATTAATCTCCACACTCCGACTATATATGAAACTCTTACATTCGGTAAATATTAAACATATTGTTCAGTGTTTAGAAAGAAATGTGACTGAATTAGAATGACTCACTAATAATCCTCACAGATTAAGAGAATAAAGAAGTTATTAATAAACCAGCAAACTGACCTGCTGCCGCCAGATAAACACACAGCGCCAAAAATATAAGGATTTCCATCCTTGTGAGGGTTTCAGGTAAAAGTTTTCAGATCGAAGTCGACATTTTCTCTCCAGGCACAACAGGCACATTCACCTTCCTCAGAGACGAACCGCCTCAGCGGCTTGGACAGAACAGGGGAGGAGTCAGATTGGGACCAATCAGAATTCAGGATTAATATGACCTCACCAGGTGCTCTGTAATCATGAACAGTGCAGGTTTCGATTGGACACTGTAGATGTTGATTTGTAGTCCATGTTGTTCCTTTTAATGTTTTCAACGGATGTACTTTTGTGATATAAAATGTGTTGTGAATCCAAATAGATTTAAATAATTAATAAAAAAAATTTAATTGAAAAATTAAACTGTTTATTGTGTTACGTGCCAGCAGCAGCTCTCAGTAGTCCCCAGCATTCATTCCTCCATTAATTCATTTTTAAGACGCTTAATCCTAATTAGAGTCGAGGGGAGGCTGGTGTCCATCTCAGCCGACTCTTAGCGAAGGTGTAGTACACCCTGGACAGCTTGCCAGCCCATCACAAAACTAACACTTATACAACCATTGAGAGTAAAAGCAAGGGACACTTTGGAACAGCCAATCAGCCGACTGTGCATGATTTTGGACTTGAGAAGGAAACCGGAGTACCCGGAGGAAAACCCACGCAATTACGGAAAGAACATGAAAACTCAACATAGAAACCCCTGAGCAGAGAATTTGAACCCTCACAGCAAGAAGGTCCTGGGTTCTGTCTTTCTTTCTTATTCATTTATTTATTTACCCATATTTTTTTTAACAACATTCACCAATATTAACAGAAAAATAAATAAGCAAACCTCATAACTTTCTTTATATGATCTGCAGTAACATTATATTTCAGTACATTCACTGCTAAAAATTAAAATAGAGTAACAGCAGAAAACAATGGATTGTTTAGTGAAACACTGAAAATAACCTCTTCGTACCTGCAGGAAAAATCTCTAAAATTATTGAGGCATGACCTTCAGAACAGATGAATTACTTTTCATGTGAGCTACTCAGGAGAATGCAGCCATGAGGTGGGGGTGCACTAACCAGTGTCTCTCCCCCTCATGCCGGTCCCAAGCCCGGAGAAATGCAGAGGGTTGTGTCAGGAAGGGCATCCGACGTAAAACCAATGCCAATTATTTATGATGCAAATCAAAAGTATTACCTCCATACCGGATCGGTCGAGGCCCGGGTTAACAACGACCGCCATCAGTGCTGTCAATCAACAGGGTGCTGATGGAAATTGGACTACTGTTGGTCGAAGACGTCGAAGAAGGAGAGGTGGGAGGCGTGTCCGTAGGCAGAGAGAGAAGAGGAAAGGCATGAGTCTAGGACTGAGAGTGGGGACTTTGAATGTTGGAACTATGCACAGAAAAGGTAGAGAGCTGGTTAACATGATGCAGAGGAGGAAGGTGGACATACTGTGTGTTCAGGAGACCAGGTGGAAAGGTAGCAAAGCTAAAAGCTTAGGAGCAGGGTTTAAGCTATTTTATCACGGTGTGGATGGGAAGAGAAATGGAGTCGGAGTCATCTTGAAGGAGGAGTTTGTCAGGAATGTTCTAACAGTGAAAAGAGTGTCAGACCGAGTGATGAGTCTCAAGTTAGAAATTGAAGGTGTAATGCTCAATGTTGTTAGTGCTTATGCCCCACAGGCAGGATGTGAGCAAGAAGAGAAGGAGAGATTCTGGAGTGACTTAGATGAAGTGATGCAGAGTACCACCAGAGGTGAAAGAGTGGTCATTGGTGCAGACTTCAATGGACATGTTGGTGCAGGCAACAGAGGGGACGAGGAAGTGATGGGCAGGTTTGGTATCCAGGACAGGAACGCATGAAGGACAGATGTTGATAGATTTTGCAAAAAGGATGGAAATGGCTGTGGTGAATACTTTCTTTGAGAAGAAACAGGAGCATAGGGTGACTTATAAAAGCGGAGGTAGGAGCACACAGGTAGACTACATCTTGTGTAGGCGATGTAATTTGAAGGAAGTCAGTGACTGCAAAGTAGTAGTGGGTGAGAGTGTTGCCAAACAGCATAGGATGGTGGTGTGCAGGATGACTCTGATGGTGAGAAAGGTGAAAAAGGCAAAAGCAGAGCAGAAGACAAAGTGTTGGAAGCTGAAAAAGGAAGAGTGTCGTGTTGTCTTCAAGGAGGAGTTGAAACAGGCTTTGGGTGGCCAGGAAGTGCTTCCAAATGACTGGACAACCACAGCAAATGTGATCAGGGACACAGGTAGGAGAGTACTTGGTGTGTCCTCTGGAAGGAAAGTAGATAAGGAGACTTGGTGGTGGAATGAGGAAGTGCAGGAGTGTGTACAAAGGAAGAGGTTAGCTAAGAAGAAGTGGGACATTGAGAGGACCGAAGAGAGTAAACAGGAGTACAGGGAGACACAGCGTAAGGCAAAAGTAGCAGTGGCTAAGGCCAAGCAGAGGGCGTATGATGACTTGTATGATAGGTTGGATAGTAAAGAGGGAGAAAATGATCTATACAGGTTGGCACAGCAGAGAAATAGAGATGGGAAGGACGTGCAGCCAGTTAGATTGATAAAGGACAGAGAGGGAACTGTATTGACTAATGACAGAAGTGTGCTGGCAAGATGGAAAGAGTACTTTGAAGAGCTGATGAATGAGGAAAATGAGAGAGAAAAAAGAGGAGAAGTGGTGACCATTGAGGGGCAGAATGTAGCAAAGATCAGCAAGGGTGAAGTGAGAAGGGCATTGAAGAGGATGAAGAATGGAAAGGCAGTTGGTCCTGATGATATACCTGTGGAGGTATGGAAGTGTCTAGGAGAGGTAGCAGTAGATTTTCTGACAAGAACATTCAACAAGGTACTAGAGAGTGAGCAGATGCCGGAGGAGTGGAGGAGAAGTGTGCTGGTGCCCATTTTTAAGAACAAGGGAGACGTGCAGAGTTGCAGCAACTACAGAGGGATAAAGTTGATGAGCCATACGATGAAGTTATGGGAAAGAATAGTGGAAGCTAGACTAAGGGCAGAGGTCAGCATTTGTGAACAACAGTTTGGTTTCATGCCAAGAAAGAGCACCACAGATGCAATGTTTGCCTTGAGGATGTTAATAGAGAAGTACAGAGAAGGTCAGAGGGAGCTACATTGTGCCTTTGTGGATCTAGAAAAAGCATATGACAGGGTGCCAAGAGAAGAATTGTGGTATTGCATGAGGAAGTCTGGAGTGGCAGAGAAGTATGTTAGAGTGGTGCAGGACATGTATGAGAGATGTAAGACAGTGGTGAGGTGTGCTGTCGGTGTGACCGACGAATTCAAGGTGGAGGTGGGACTGCATCAAGGGTCAGCTCTGAGCCCCTTCTTGTTTGCTATGGTGATGGATAGGCTGACAGACGAGGTGAGACAAGAATTTCCATGGACTATGATGTTTGCAGATGACATCGTGATCTGTAGTGAGAGCAGAGAACAAGTGCAGGAAAATCTAGAGAGGTGGAGGTATGCCCTGGAAAGGAGAGGAATGAAGGTTAGCCTCAGAAAATCAGAATACATGTGTGTGAATGAGAAGGACCCAGGAGGAACGGTGATGTTACAGGGAGCAGAGATAACGAAGGTGGAGGATTTTAAGTACTTAGGCTCAACAATCCAGAGCAATGGAGAGTGTGGAAAAGAGGTGAAGAAGCGTGTGCAGGCAGGCTGGAATGGTTGGAGAAAAGTATCCGGTGTGATGTGCGATAGGAGAGTGTCAACAAGAATGAAGGGAAAAGTGTACAAGATGGTGGTGAGGACAGCGATGTTGTATGGCTTAGAAACAGTGGCGCTGAGGAAAAGGCAGGAGGCAGAGCTGGAGGTAGCGGAGATGAAAATGTTGAGGTTCTCCCTGGGAGTAACGAGGATGGATAGGATCAGAAATGAGTATATCAGAGGGACAGCCCATGTAAGATGTTTTGGAGACAAAGTCAGAGATGCTAGATTGAGATGGTTTGGACATGTACAGAGGAGGGATAGTGAGTACATTGGCAGTAGGATGCTGAGGTTGGAACTACCAGGCAGAAGGCCTCGAGGAAGACCGAAGAAGAGATTTATGGATGTGGTGAAGGAAGACATGAAGGTCGTTGGAGTCAGAAAAGAAGATGCGGAGGACAGGGTGAGGTGGAGGCGGGTGATTTGCTGTGGCGACCCCTGAAGGGAGCAGCCGAAAGTAAAAGAAGAAGAAGAAGTGAGCTGCTCAGGAGGTCCTGTGATGGGCAGATTTTCTGTCAACAGGAAATTGTGTTTGTCTGTCCACAGTCTATGAGTGAATACTGTCCTCAAGTGCAAGTTAAGTCCTTTCATATAGTTCAGGTGATTATTACTCGACATTTGAAGGTTAAGGATAACTGAACTAAAGTAATGTGATGTGATGAAACTCGTTACATTTAAACAGAAAGGCACTTTCCATTTAATTCCATAATTGAAAGTTCAACTTCATCTTCAGGTTAGGCAGAGCATGCATATGTCCGAGTATCTCCACTATGTGGTGCATGGATGCGTGTGTTCACCAGACCAGTCCTTTTTTTCCTTCATCTATCCTTATATTGTTGGAATACGATTTCTCTCTGATGGTTTCCTCTTAATTTTATTTTCATTATTCAACATATTAACTGCTAAAATTGAAAGTATCAGCATGGAACGGAAGGGCTGAACCCAACCTATTAATATGCTTTACTGTTTCGATATCTCTGTTTCCATAAGTAGCTTTCCGACATGTATACTACAGGAAGAATGTTCACACTACACACACCCTAATCCTCACACAATGTATTTCAAAACCTGTAGGAATCACTGGTTTAATTAGTCGATCGGGTAGACGTCGTGCTGTACATAAAATCACACAGATGCAACCAGCAGCTTTTGGCAACAATCACATCATCCATCAGAAAAGGGTAAATATGATCTACATCATTCCGACCCAGTCTGATGATTTGTTGTTGTCAGATAGCTCTCTCTAGAGTAGTGCTCATGGACCCTGTTCCTGGAGATCTACCTCGCTAAAGACTTAAACTTCAAAGAATAATTTACCCACCCATTACCTTTACAACTTCTCCGTGAGGGAAGCTGCAACCAATCCCAGCTGATTTCAGCAAAGAAGCAGGGTACACCCTGAACAAGTTATCAGTCTATGATAGCATAGGTTCAACAGGTCACCAGGCCTGACACAGATACAAACAATCATTCACACTCACGCTGAATTGATTTTATCGCCAGTGGGTTAATGAGCACAGTTTAAGACTGGAGGAGGAAACTGGCGCTTTACACAGATCAGGCCACAGGCGGCTGTGAGATATGAGGCCAGGAGTTTCTTGCTGTGATACGACAGTGGAAACCACTGAACTAACAACCACTGTACATTTAAACATGTTGTGTTTTCTCGGGAAAATATTATTCGAAATTTCAAAATTAGGAAATTAAAATCAACATAACAGCATTTGTGAACGATTCAAATTACATTTACAGCATTTGGCAGACACCCAGAGTGATGACATTTTTATATTTTTTCTATAACTGAGCAATTGCGGGTTAAGGGCCTTGGTCAAGAACCCAGCAGTGGCAGTTGGTGATGCTGAGGCTTGAACTGATCAACTTCAGATTAGCAACCTGGAGCCTTCACCACTGCCCTATTAAATTAAATAGAAAGTGAAACTAAACTGGGGATATCTGTCTCTCTTTGTCGAACAGGAAGTTACTGATACTGACACATACACACACACACACACACACACTCAAAACCACTAAGTTTGTGTACGTAATGTCCGTGCTTCAAAATTTACTAGCTATTAACTAAGCATCGGTGTAAATATATTGTTTATCTCGTGTACAGTGTAAAGTTTTATCTCTTATTGTTGTGAGGGAAAGTCCTTCCTTGTGTATGTGTGTGTGTGTGTGTGTGTGTGTCAGTGTGTGGAAAGGCAAAAGTTCCCTTTAAACCGGAACACTTTTGAGATGTTATTGTGCTAAACAGCGCCTTCTACAGGCTTCACCAGACACCAGAAGTCTCATCATCCACAAATAACACAGAATACAAGTACAGTGAGGAAGAAGAGGAAGGTGGACAGACTGTGTGTTCAGGAGACCAGGTGGAAAGGTAGCAAGGCGAGAAGCTTAGGAGCAGGGTTTAAGCTGCTTTTTTCATGGTGTGGATGGGAAGAGAAATGGAGTAGGAGTCATCTTGAAGGAGGGGTTTGTCAGGAATGTTCGAAAAGTGAAAACAGTGTCAGACAAAGTGATGAGTCTCAAGATAGAAATTGAAGGCGTGATGTTCAATGTTGTTAGTGTTTATGTCCCACAAGCAGGATGTGAGCTAGAACAGAAGGAGAGATTCTGGAGTGAGTTAAATGAAGTGATGCAGAGTACCTCCAGAGGTGAAAGAGTGGTCATTAGTGCAGACTTCAGTGGATATGTTGGTGCAGGAAACCGAGGGGATGAGGAAGTGATGGGCAGGATTGGTATCCAGGACAGGAACACAGAAGGACAGATGTTGATCGATTTTGCAAAAAGGATGGAAATGGCTGTGGTGAATACTTTCTTCCAAAAGAGACAGAAGCATCGGGTGATTTATAAAAGCGGAGGGAAGAGCACACAGGTAGACTACATCTTGTGCAGGCGATGTAATTTGAAGGAAGTCAGTGACTGCTGACTGCAAAGTAGTAGTGGGTGAGAGTGTTGCCAAACAGCATAGGATGGTGGTGTCCAGGATAAAGCCGATGGTGAGGAAGATGAAAAAGGCAAAGGCGAGTAGAAGACAAAGTGGTGAAAACTGAATAAGGAAGAGTGTTTCAAGGAGTTGAAACAGGCTTTGGGTGGTCAGGAAGTGCTTCCAGATGACAGGACAACGACAGCTAATGTGATCAGGGAGACCGGTAGGAGAGTACTTGGTGTGTCCTCTGGAAGGACAGTAGATAAGAAGACTTGGTGGTGGAATGAGGAAGTGCAGGAGTGTGTACAAAAGAAGAGGTTAGCTAAGAAGAAATGGGACATAGAGAGGACAGAAGCGTAAGGCGAAGGTAGCAGTGTCAAAGGCCAAACAGAGGGTGGATGATGACTTGTATGCGAGGTTGGACAGTAAAGAGGGAGAAAATGATTTATACAGGTTGGCACAGCAGATAAATAGAGATGGGAAGGACGTGCAGCAAGTTAGAGTGATTAAGGACAGGGTGGGAAACGTATTGACTGATGACAGAAGTGTGCTGGGAAGATGGAAAGAGTACTTTGAAGAGCTGATGAATAAGGAAAATGAGACAGAAAAAAGAGTAGAAGAGGTGACTGTAGAGGACCAGGAAGTAGCAAAGATTAGTAAGGGTGAAGTGAGAAGGGCATTGAAGAGGATGAAGAGTGGCAGGGCAGTTGGTCCTGATGACATACCGGTGGAAGTATGGAAGAGTCTAGGAGAGGTAGCAGTAGATTCTCTGACAAGAACTTTCAACAAGGTCTTAGAGAGTGAGCAGATGCCAGAGGAATGGAGGAGAAGTGTGCTTGTGCCCATTTTTAAGAACAAGGTAGACGTGCAGAGTTATGGCAACTACAGAGGAATAAAATTGATGAGCCATACGATGAAGTTATGGGAAAGAATAGTGGAAGCTAGACTAAGGGCAGAGGTCAGCATTTGTGAACAACAGTTTGGTTTCATGCCAAGAAAGAGCACCACAGATGCAGTGTTTGCTTTGAGGATGTTCATTGAGAAGTACAGAGAAGGTAGAAAGGAGCTGCATTGTGCCTTTGTGGATCTGGAGAGAGCATATGACAGGGTGTCAAGAGAGGAACTGTGGTATTGCATGAGGAAGTCTGGAGTGGCAGCGAAGTATGTTAGAGTTGTGCAGGACATGTATGAGAAATGAAAGACAGTGATGAGGTGTGCGGTCGGTGTGACAGAAGAGTTCAAGGTGGCGGTAGGACTGCATCAAGGGTCAGCTCTGAGCCCCTTCTTGTTTGCTATGGTGATGGACAGGCTGACAGACGAGGTTAGACAAGAATGTCCATGGACTATGATGTTTGCGGATGACAGCCTGGTCGGTGGCTGACGAGGACCAGAATCACTATCAGTCCATATGTGCCTTTGAAGAAACTGGGCCACCATGAGAGCATTAGGTTGGCCCAGGTAGGTTAGGTCAACTAACTTTATTATTCCTTGCATAGCTACATGCAGCAATGTAAGACACACAGCTGGGAAAGACCGGCACAACCGAGGTCAAGTGGCCTCAAACAAGGGACCAGGCAATAAGCTAAGGATGGTCAGCAACCCACCATGGAACCTTGAACTTTTTGCTACAACAACTAGCGAAGATATACCCCCAGAACCCTGTGAGAGTGGGGGCGAAAGAAGGGTTCAATTGGATGGATCTAGACGGATCAAAGACTTGGAGTGGAATAAGGATAATGATTCAATGGAACAGTGTGTTGTATGCAAGAAATTCTATAAGAAAGGCAGAGGACTGAAAATCCACCAGAAGGCGGCAGGCTGCTTCAAGAGGATTCCAGACCCACAATGCAAATTGGATAAGTCAGCGGCAGCAGTCATCCAGGAACAAAACCACAGCGATGACGGCAGCCGGGTGGATCTGGGGACTCTGGTACAGAAGGCAACCAATGGAGTAAAGACTGAAGAAGAGACAGTGGAAGACCAAAAGGTACCAGCAAGTAAGCGAAACAGTGAAGTTATGAGGAGAAGAGGCAAAGAAGGAAGAGGAGGCTGAGATCCAGGTGGGAAAGGCATTGTACAAAGAGGCAAAGAGAAGGCCGCATGGAGAAAGGGAGGGTGGTGAAAAGGAAGAAATAAAGAAGAAAGAACAACAATACATAAGGAACTGGGTAACAAATAGGTTACAGGAGAAAAAGGATGGAAGCAAAAAGCAAAAACGAGCAACCAAGGGTGCAGGATCACCTGAAAAGGGGAGAGGATGATGAGGGATAAGATAAGGACACAAAAGAAAGATAATGGACAGAGAGAGAGTGCAGACATAAGGAACTGGTTAGAGACAAAACAAACACAGGTAACGGATGAGAACAAAGAGAAGAAGAAAGGGAGAGAGAATACTAGGAGAGAAGAAACAATGGTCAGGTACTGTCAGAGCGGAACGAAGGACAACATTAGGAAAGGGCAATGAGCAGAGAGAAAGAACAAAGATGATGGAGGGCCCATCCAAGGAGATCCTCGCAAAGCATGGACTGCACCTTACTTGAGGCGACTTCAGATTGCTTATGGGGAAGAATTACCTCAATGACAAGATCATCGATGAGTATATGAGACTCCTTCAAATGAGGAATGAGATGGACCAAAATCTTCCCAGTGTATATGCCTGCACCACATTCCTCTATATACAACTGAACACCTTTGGTCTGGAGGAGGGGTGCAGGCAGACAGAGCAATGGATCAAAGAAGATCTTACCGAGAAAAAACTGATTCTATTTCCCATCCACAATCAACACCACTGGAGCTTGATTGTGGCTGAGACAGCAAAGAAGACCATACATGACTCAATCAGCGGGTCCAGGAAAAGTTCAGCAGCCCCACGCATGATAAAACTGTATATGGAGAAATACCACAAGTCGAGAGGAGGGTCAGTAGATTACAAGATCAAGAGAAGAGAGGATGCACCACTCCAAACAAATGGGGTGGACTGTGAGGTGTTCCTGTGCCACTACGCAGAAAGAATGACCAGGAGGAGTGGGATGGGCTTCACCCAGGGTGAATTGGCTAAAGCAAGAGAGAGGATGATAGATGAGTTAATGGAGGGGAAAATTACCTCAGACTGGGGCAGGTACCAGTGCAGGCACCCAGCAGGAGAAGTTAGGAAGCAACACAGGAAGATACAGAAAACAGAGCCGATCACAACAACAAAAAAAGAAGTAATAAAGAGGAAGCACCAAAAATAGTAGAAAACAGTGCAAGAGAAGAAGGTGATGAAAGAAAGGAGAGAATAGATTGGCCCAAGGCAAATAGTCCAGAATGGGAGAAATTGGATCAGGTCTTAAAAGAAATACTGAAATTTCAGGGCTCATTCCCAGAAAGCAAGGCAATAGGTCATCCAATGCTAATCTACACTTTATGCCGGGAGAGATTTGGGGTGAAGAAAAAGAAAACAAAAGAGAAAGCCCAAACAAAAGGACCATCAAAAAGACAACAGAAGTGTAAGAGACTAAGAGAGGAGATCAACAAAATGAAGGAAACCTACAGGAATGTAGCGGAGAGTGAAAGGGAAGCAGTGAAGCAATTGCAAGAGGACAAAATCAAGGAATTAAGACTTGCAAAAAGAGCAGAAACATTGAGGAAGGGAAGAAAGAAGTTTGTAAAAAAAACTGCAATGCCTTCCTGAGTCAGCCATTTGAGTTTGCCAGAAACTTAATGGCTCCCAGGTTAACGGGGAACCTACAAAGTAGCAACAAAGAAGTGGAACATCACCTGAAGAAGGCACATGGCGACGAGAACAGGAAGGAGGAAAGGAGTACCCCAGAGGGTCTTGTTAAGTACGAACAACCACAGGTAGAATTTGATAACAGCTTGCCAACTTGGAAAGAATTCAGCAACCAATTACGGAAGGCAAGGAACAAGTTTGCTCCAGGTCCAAATGGGGTCCCATACCTTGTCTACAAGAGATGTCCAGGAGTGGCAAGGCTCCTGTGGGGCTATTTAAAGGGGATGTGGAGAAAGAACGGTATCAGCACGACATGGAGGAAAGCAGAGGACTCCCCAGATTCATCCCCAAAGAAGAAGGAGCCACAGAAGTAGACAAGTTCAGAACAATTTCACTGTTAAACGTGGAAGGCAAGCTGTACTTTGCTATGAAAGCAGAAAGGCTGACCAAATACACCATAGTCAACAAGTGCATAGACACATTCATACAGAAAGGAGGAGTTCCAGATGTGTCAGGGTGCATGGAGCACACAGCCATTCTGTCACAGCTCATTAGAGAGGCAAAGGCGGGGAGAAAGGACTTGGTGGAAACATGGCTAGATATAGCCAATGCCTACAGAACGATTCCACACAGTCTGATCATGACAGCACTCCAGAGAGCACATGTTCCAGAAGAAGTGCGCAAGCTGGTAGTGTCGTACTACTCAGATGTGAAGATATGCTTCACAACAAAAGCATTCACCACAGAGTGGCAGCAGCTGGAGAAAGGCATTATAACTGGTTGCACACTGAGTGTGATTTTGTTTGCTTTGGCAATGACAAGAAAGAAACCACATAATTACCACGGAAAATTTAGTGCAGACAAAGTATCTCTTGGAGAATCTGGCAGACAAACTGGAGTGGGCAGGCTTGGCAGTGCGACCAGAGAAATGCAGAAGTCTGGTGATAATCAAAGGCCAAGTGAGCAATAGGAAGCCAGTCAGTCATTAACGGAAATCCATTAACTTCTGTTTTGGAAAAACCTGTGAAGTACTTGGGGAAAGTCTACAACAAGACATTGAATGACCGGGAACAAACAAAAGAAACCTTGGAAGAAGTGAAGAGAAGCTTGAAGAAGCTGGAGAACTGCAGGGTTCCTGGAAAATTCAAAGCCTGGATGGTCCAACATATGCTCCTCCAAGACTGATATGGCCACTCACCATCTACCAGATTCCAGAGACCAAAGTGAGTGAGATGCAGGGGAAAATAACTGGTAAATTTAAAAAATGGCTTGGGCTCCCCCGGTCACTGTTGGCAGATTGCCTACACACAACATCAAGGAAGCTACAATTGCCTTTCACTGAGCTAACAGAAGAGGTGAAGGCTGCAAAGGCAAGATTCCTGACAACATTGGAGGAAGCAGAGGATCCATGTGTCCAAGGAGCAAGGGTGGCAGTGGATGGGGGAAGGAAAGCCACCACACAAGAAAACATAAGGGAGGCAAAAACTAGACTGACGACAGAAGAGATAACTGGGATTCCCAACAGGGGGTGAGAGGGTTTGGGATTAGATCCCAAAAGATACTACAGCACCAGTTCCAAGAAAGAAAGGAGAACTATGGTAGTGGAGAAAGTGAGGGAGGCTGAAGAGGACAGGAAAAGGGTGAAAATGATGGGACTGATCAAGCAGGGGGCACATCTGACATGGGAGGTACCGGAGAGGAAGTTGAGCCACAGGGATGTGGTCAACATGCCAGAAAACAGATTCAAGTTTCTGGTAAAGGCAGTGTACGATCTGCTACCGACACCACAGAATAAAAAGACCTGGTTCAGCACAGAGGGAACGGGCGATTTATGTGGAGAGAAGGGGACTCTCTCCCACATACTAAGTGGATGCAAGGTGGCGTTAGCACAAGGGAGATATCAGTGGCCCCACGATCAAGTCTTGAGAGAGATAGCCCAGTGCATCGAAGAAAGAAAAAGAAACAACAAAAAGAGTGGTGGGATCACCTTTGTGAAGCAAGGAGAAAAACCCAAAGCAAAGACCCAACAATCAGCAGGTAAATATTTGGATGGGGCAGCAGACTGGCACCTCTTAGTTGACCTGGATGAGAAACTCAAGGTCCCAGAGAAAGTGGCAGAGACAAACCTCAGACCGGATATGCTGCTGTTGTCAAATAGCACTAAGAGGATGGGGGTTATCAAGCTGACAGTGCCAAGTGAGGAAAGGGTGGAGATCTCAGGGGAGCTGAAAAGAAATAAGTATATAACGCTGGAGATTGAGGGAAAAAGAAATGGCTGGGCGGTCCAGGTCTGGACAGTAGAGGTTGGCTGCCGGGGCTTCCTGGCTGCTTCCATGGCAGCCTTCCTCAAGGCAATTGGAATAGGAGGAGAATTGGAGAAGCAGCAGAAAAAGCAAGCAAAGCCATATGGACCTGTAGCTGCATACCAGTATGGGGGAAGGAGTGATTATCTGGTCTGGTGGCAATAGCTGCTGGCGGTGCCAGGCCGGGGGGTACCACCGGAAACCGCCGAAACCCATATTCACTGAAATAACCCTGCCATATCTGCCTTTGAAGAAACTGGGCCACCATGAGAGCATTAGGTTGGCCCAGGTAGGTTAGGTCAACTAACTTTATTATTCCTTGTAGTGAGAGCAAAGAACAAGTGCAGGAAAATCTAGAGAGGTGGAGGTATGCCTTGGAAAGGAGAGGAATGAAGGTTAGCCTCAGTAAGACAGAATAAGTGTGTGAACGACAAGGACCCAAGAGGAACGGTGAGGTTACAGGGAGCAGAGAGAAGGAAGGTGGGGGATTTTAAGTACCTAGGCTCAACAATCCAGAGCAATGGAGACTGTGGAAAAGAGGTGAAGAAGCATATGCAGGCTGGTTGGAATGGTTGGAGAAAAGTGTCCGGTGTGATGTGTGATGGGAAGGTATCAGCAAGAACGAAAGGAAAAGTGTTCAAGACAATAATAATGCCAGCGATGTTGTATGGTTTAGAAACAGTGGCCCTGGGGAAAAGACAGGAGGCAGAGCTGGAGGTAGCAGAGATGAAAATGTTGAGGTTCTCTCTGGGAGTAACGAGGATGGATAGGATCAGGAATGAGTACATCAGAGGGACAGCACATGTAAGATGTTTTGGAGACAAAGTCAGAGATGCTAGATTGAGATGGTTTGGACATGTACAGAGGAGGGATAGTGAATATATTGGTAGTAGGATGCTGAGGTTGGAACTACCAAGCAGAAGGCCGAGAGGAAGACCAAAGAGAAGATTTATGGATGTGGTGAAGGAGGACATGAAGGTAGTTGGAGTAAGAGTAGAAGATGCAGAGGATCGGTCAAGATGGATGCGGATGTTTTCCTGTGGCGACCCCTGAAGGGAAAAGCTGAAAGGAAGAGAGGAACAGCACAATCTTCTTGGTCCATTATCAGGGAAATAAACATTATTCTGAGTGAATAATGCTTGAATTAAAATGAAAAGAACTCCCGGTTGTTGCTTTAAAATGGAAAGATCACGATTAATTTTGTATTTGTTTTTTCTTTATAGTATACATGTCAACTTTAAATGAGTTTTGAAACAGACCATTAAAGTTTTTCAATGCTTGGCTTCGTGTGTCAGATGGAGTTACACAACACTTTTACTCAGCTCAGAGTTCACATGGCTAGACTCTATGGATAAAATTGTCTTAAAACTAATAATAAAAATACATAAATAAAATATTTTTATAAACCCACCTTCTTCTCCTTTTATCTTTTTCAGGGGTCGCCACAGGAAATCATCTGATTCGCATGTTTGATTTGGCAGAGGTGATCACTGATCAGCAATAACATTAACACCACTGGGCTGATCTGTGACTCGGCGGCCTCACACACAGCAAAATACAATCCACTGCATGTTCTCGTTTCCATCATATCCAGAATTAACAGCTTCAGCAGTTTGTACTTGCCTTCACTCCCCAGGAGGAACACTGAGTTCACTGGTCGTCCTTCCTTGGACCACCTTTGGTAGACAATTACCAGTGGACAACCAGGAACGCCCCCAAGAACCAGTTGTTTGGCCATCACAGTTGTTCAAGTGACACAGATCCTCATAATTTATTTTCTGGCTTTAATCTGTTCACTCACACAGCCCACTCAATGGTCATGAGATAATATTCGATCGACCTGTCAGTGAGTGAGTGAGTGATTGCTTTTCATCCGGCCAACCATTTTTCAGTTACAGTCCGGGTAGCCCAGTTAGCTGCACTGGGTGTACGGCAGTGACAACATGGTGCCAGTGGGCTTGAACCCCTAACCTTCGGATCAATAAGCCGACAATCCATCACCGGGCCATCACTGCCCTCACATGTCAGTGCTTATAATGTTCTGGTTTATCAGGGTATACTGTACTGAAATGTGTGCTTATTAAGATGGGAAAATCAGTCAGAAGGATAATGTCTCATCAGTACAGTGATAACTCGGGATGAAATTTTGGGGCATCAAACTCATTGCACAAAGGGCCATGTGGATGCAGGTTTTTGTTTCAAACAGCAGCACACCTGACTTGCTCATTTCAACAGATGATTCGGGTCTAAACGAGGAAAGTCAGGTGTGCTACTGCTTGGTGGAAACAAAGACCTGCAGCCACATGGCCCTCTGTGGCACCAGTTTGGCACCTGTGAACTGGTGGATAAACTGTACAGACACACAAACAAACACACAAGCGCAAAGATGTTTCATAAAATTTTTAGAATATTTCAAGGTGTACATGATCGAACTGCATAACTTTAAATGTTAACAGGAGAAATCTCCCTACAGTGTGATGATACACAGCTTTACACTGACTCTTCATTCCTCCAGCGACCTGCTGTTTCTGCAGTGCAACCAAACTCCAGCCCATCGAGAAGCACAGAAACAGGGCCGGGGAGGACTTCAACCTCTTCAGCTGGGGTGTGTGTGTGTGTGTGTGTGTGTGTGTGTGACGTCATTAAAGTCTGAAGAGCATCAGATGAGTTTGATCTGTAATCTTCATGTTTGGTTTGAATTAAAGTTCAGTTCTAGAGCCGAGGGAGTTTACGGGGTGGAGAAGAGATTGGAAAACACCAGGCACTCACCAGTCCATCAGAATTAAAAACTCGATCCAAAGCCCCATTCTGTCCCCATTCGTTACAATAAGCAGCATGGTTCATCGTGTTCGTTATATATTTACACATAGAAGAAAGAACAGAAGAAATTCAGACAGATGAGTGAATACAGACCGGACACCTTCTCAAACTCAAACACAAGTTCATCAAGCTGCAGTGATTCCCAAACCCGGGTTCACCGCACACCACCACAAAACCCTTCATACTGTATCTGCTCCACATCAGTCACATGACACCATTAACTCCCAGGTTATGATGGGACGATGTGTATAATACTGTACACAGTAAAACAGCTACAGTGTGGAGATGAGAAAGAACAGCAGGCATCACACACACACACTCACACACACGTACGTACGTACTTTCTCCATGAACCTCTCACCATAGACAGTGAGAGACATGGCCGGCCTTCGATGACCCAGTCAGCTGCACTGAGGGGAACAGCAGTGACAACTGATGACAGTGGGGCTTGAACCCCCAACCTTAGAATCGGCAATCCAGAGACTTAGAACCAGGCCAACACTGCCCTGTTTTCACTGTTTCAGAAATAAAATATCCAGATGTTGATTTGAACTTGAAGGTTGGAGTAATGTGGAAGATATTTAGCACAAAGACTCAACTGACAATAGATTCTGTATTTGGTGAATAATATTCACTCTGGTCATACAATCTCAACATACATTCTACAAATGGCAATTCAATCTTTAATGAATGTAAAATTAATTTGAACAACAAACAAACAAGCAAAAGGACAAAAAGTTTTATTGAACTGCTTTTCAGACTGCTGTGGGGGTTTTTTGCCTCTTTATTTAAATTGCAGTGCAGTAGGGCACCTGGTCACTGCAGGCTTTGCGTGTCACGATACAGTACTATTCTTACACCAAAATTCAGCTGAAAATGTTCATTTATCAAATCACTGATCATATGACAACTGACTAATAGCTCACGGGACATCAGCTGTGATAGCTTCACAATAGCTTCAAAGTCCACATACTGTTTCGTGTTTCAGGTATTTGTTGTGATAAAGATTTCGGTTGGGCACCAGTAGGGGGCGATGACGCATGGAGTTGTTTTGTTTGTTAATTGAATTATCTCAGATGAAGATGGGTGTGGAGAACACTGATTGGATAACGAGTTTCAGGTGAAGAGATGTTTGTTTTATATGGGCTTGTGAAACTGAACCTGGGGAGATCATTGCGAGGTCCTGATTGTGTAGTCCATGTTCTGGAGGAGAATCTCCACAGACTCCTGCTGCTTCTGGATCAACGCTATATACATGCTTGGATTGTGGGAAGGACTTCACAAGGACTGGGAATTTCAAACGTTACCAGGTGTCCACTCGAGAGAGAGAACATCTACGTCACGAGTGAGAAACCAGAGCAAGTGTTACCCGCAGGAAGAGTGAAAGGCCTGTTCCGAGTAATGCACAGCGAAGAATCCGTGAACGGTGGACGAGTCGCTGTATGATGTACAACGTTGGGCCGGTTTGTGAAATACTTATGCAATGTTCTCTAGACTTTAAAATGCAGATGCCTGCAGGATCCAATGGAACTAAACAGGAAACATCTGACCAATCTTTATGGAGCTCGTATGATAAAGCATCCTACTGGGCTTTTGGTGATGCTGAGTGAAGTGTCCAGGTGTCGGGTCAGACGGTCATTCTATGCGAGTTCTCATGTGCTGTAATTGTATTGCTTAGCATGTTGTAATGTTAGGATTGTTTCAGGAATAAGTCTTTTTTTTTTTTTTTTTTTAAATTTAACAAAAACGCGGTCCTCTACTTTCATCTCCCATAGACATTCCAGCCAGTATTACGGGATCAAACACTTTGGTTGTCTCAGAGACTGATCACGATTGTGTGGTCCATTGACATGACATACTGTAATAAATGAACCATATTAATAAAAGAATTACAAAAAAGTTGAAGTAACTGAAGGTTGTCCAGTAGAAGTTTGTTATTATGCATGACTGGGAAAAAAAAATAATAATAACAAAAAATCCACAATGCTGTGTGAGAATGAACAGAGGCTTCTTGACCGGTTTCATTCATTTTTGGAACCACTTAATCCTAATTAGGGTCACAGTGAGGCTGACACCCATTTCGGCCAACTCTGGGTGAGGGCAGTGTACAGCCTGGACATATCAGTCAGCCAATCATGGGGCCAACACTCACACAAACATGTACTTTCACACTTGGGGGGGTTTGGAACAGCCAGTTAGTATATTATGCTTTTTTTTTTGCACTGGTGGAGAAAAGCAGAAACTGGAGGAAACCCACACAAGCACAGAGAGAACCTGCAAACTGCACACAGAAACATCCGAGAGTGGGAATTAAACCGAGGCCTGTGGTGGACGTGCAAACTTCTGCAATCCCAGGCCACCACTCTACAGATCTGAGGATGAATAATATTACCTTTTCACTGCTGTATATTTAGATCATATTAAAAATGTGTATCACAGCAGCAGGTCTCTCCACCGCACCACAAATAGCAGCGGGTGAGGAGCAAACTGCTTATTATTCTGATTCACAGGAACCAGTGGACAACACAAAGGAAATGTTTATCCTCTTCCACATACATCATGATTGGCTGCTGTTACTGGGATTGACAGGGGACAAAGCATCTGCCCCTCCCACCTGGAGAGCAGGACAAATTATACTCTTAACTCCACTTTAGACCCGCCGAGATTTATTTCTTCAATTATTATAAAGATCACAAGCCAGGAATGAACATTATTTAATCTTTATATATTTTACAAACACAAGACGCTACAAGACCTTTCAGAATAGTGTGTGTGTGTGTGTGATTGCTTTATGTCCATCCAACATTTTTTTTCAGTTCTATTGAGAATGAGAATTTATGTTGAACGCGTCTGAGGGCAGAAACTGATGGTTATGTGGCGCCTCCTGACGAAAGCCAGAAATGGTTGTTTTATACTTCCCTCTCAACCCGGACAGTGAGAGACATGGCTGGCCTTTGGTAACCCAGTTAAATCCACTGGGGGAACAGCACTGAAAACCGGTGATGGTGGGTCTTGGACCTGCTGGATCAGTAGACCAGCACCGTACCACCTGGTCACCACGACCCGTGTGTGTGTTACTCAGATCACTTCCTTTAAAAGAACACATTTATAAAATAAAAGTCAGAACAGTGAAGAAAATCCACTTTATTATTCCTTCAAATGGTTACAGGAACAGAACAGAGGGATTATGGGATAGATTTGGGCGGTACAGATGTAGAAAGGTGTTGAATATTTATTATTAAAGTCCAAAATAATCCAAAGTCATGAGTGGGGCGTGATGGAGATTTTTGTGATTATTGTTTTCACTCCAGTTCTTTTACACTGCAATCTCTTCAACACCCGTCACATCTGAAGCTCCGCCCACTGTCTCATACCCACAAATCAATTCCATTAACACTGAGTGAGAAAAATATGACTGGATTAAAATCTGAAAGACGGAAATGAAATCCAATCATGTTCTGATCTCATTATCTGGATTTAATTTTATAGGAAAATATCTCATACCTGTACAGAATAAAGATCATCATACATACTCATAAAACAACAATCTATATACAGCTTAAAATAAATAAATCATAAATATAATCATATATATAATCAAAATTAAACACAGGAATAGTGTGTGTGTGTGTGTGTGTGCTGTTCCTCATCAGTTCATTTTCTGTAACCGCTTAATCCTAATTAGGGTCACGGGGAGGCTGGCGCCCATCCCAGCCAACTCCAGGCGAGGGCAGACTCCTCCCTAGACAGCTTGCCAGGCCATCACAGGGCGGAAACAGGCTGACGGCTTTGCAGCTTCTCTTGTCGAAAGTCAGCAATGGTTCTTTTACATGCCTCACACCATAGACAGTGAGAGACATGGCCTGCCTTTGATAACCCAGTTAGCTGCACTGGGGGGACAGTAACAACCCTGTGGTGAATGGGACTCGAACCCCCAACCTTTGGATCAGCGATCCAGTGCCCTATACCACTAGACCGCCACTGTCCCGCTGTTCCTCATCTCTTAGAAAACACCATTTCCTCGACTCTCCAAAAAATAAAACAAGAAAATAAACAGTGTGTCGGAGGAGATTGAAAGTTAGTACAGATGGTTTTGTTGGATTTTCAATTCGCGCATGATTTTATTTCACTGTAAACATCATCAGATCTTCATCTCTCACTTCAGCAGGACGTCACATTGTCACAGTAAGTTTTTTTGAAGGTAGAATTTCCTTCAGAGGCTGAAAAAAACATTGAAATGATCACAAAGTGAATGAAACACTGATAATAAATCATGTGGTGATTTTAAACCTCATTTCTGGATCATAAAGATTCACTTACAGGATCCGGATGGAACAGGATTGAAACCTGAAACACAGATAAACAGAAACTTAAACTCTGGACTGGATTATAAATACTGTTTATTCATTCATTTTCTGCAACTTAATCCTAATCAGGGTCGCGGGAAGGGGCCTGGCGCCCATCTCAGCCGAGGGCTGTGTACACCCTGGACAGCTCAACAGCTCATTGCAGAAATACTCAGTTTGTTTCAGTAATTGTGTTTAAATAGAAGTAAAATATTCATTAAATCTCCTTTCAGGAATTAAAAGTATCAATCTGTTCAAAACTTCACATCTTCTCCTTACACTCACCAGATTTCATCTTCTTCATCCACACCACAATCCCAACTTCAACCAGAACCAGGAGAACCACACCAATGATGATACCAACTGTAGCTCCACCAGCTCCTCCACCTGTGAAGTGAGTACAGAGTGTTGATGATGTTCTGCAGTAATGAATCACTTTCACTCTGTAAATCTGGAGTTTTAGAAGAAAGCGTTTCTTCGACCTCTCAGGATTCGGCGCTCGCTCACAGGCAGCACTAACTCCTCCCCCAAGCTGCTGTGCTGAATCACGCAGGTGTAGATGTGTTTCTGCAGATCCTCAGCTGGGACTTTCAGAATACTTCTCTTCTGGAAACTTCCATCCTGGTTGGGTAACGTCTCTCTGAACTCCACGTCCTCGTGCACGTCCTCGCCGTCCTTCTGCCAGGTGATCTCCACTGATTTGGGGAAGAAACCTGTAGCATGACACACCAGCTCAGGAGAAGACGAGCGTCTCTGGAACACCGACGCCTCGGGACGAACTGTGAAGATAAACAGAGACAGTAATATTACATTCATTTATAAATAATGCAGCGAGAAAATATTTTATAAAAGATTAAATCGTGCTGGAAGTGAGTCACATGACATTTCCTCAAAATAGTGAAATCAGAACCAACACTGTGGATCACCTTTCCTCTCCAGAGTCTCTTTTCCAAACGACAGGTGTCTCTTTAATGACTCGATACAGATGTTCTCCAGGTAATTCTTACGATGAATAGCAACTCCTGTAGTTTCCCACTTGTTCTTGGTGATCAGAGCTTGAGGTGTCGGCGCGACCCAGCTGAGAGTTTTCAGATCCAGACTGATGAAATCTTCTCCATCATAACCATACTGTATGTGTCCGCGAGTGGTGCCGTCATCATCGATCTCGCAGCCGTACATCACCTGTAGTGTGTGAACACCTACACGTACACACACACACACACACACACACACACACACACACACACACACGATGTGTTTGATGTATTTTTGGATATTTTGTGTGGGATCGTAATACGGAAATAAAAAGAGAACTTTTTGCAGATGGCATTTTTATTGTGTGTGAAGAATGTATTGAATCTGATTCACGTTCAGGACGCGAATGTGTTATTTAAAAGGATGGACTTTTTTTATGGCCACTGAGGGGGTAAAAACAAAGTTAATCTCAACACCATGTTCATATGACAGCAGCATCTAAATGGCAGCGGTCTGGGGAGGCTCCACATCCACGACACGTGTGAAACGGCGCCGTAGTTTATTTCCGGTGACACCACAATTCACTCTTTCACACGAGCACGGACGCTACGGGAACATCGGTCACTTTTTACTCAAACCTTTTATCAGCAGTGTTATCGAACAGACTTCCAACAAATCTGTCAAACACACGATGTACAATTTAAGAAAAACTACAATAATCAGAGTCGTCTGTCCCGTAGTTTGCCGTGAGAATCTCGTGTTTACACAACGTGAATGGAATGTTTATTTTTTACTTCCATTGTTTACTGCTTCCTCGCTCATGTGATGGCTGTAAGAAATCGTGGAAGAAATACTGAGGGGTGAAATTATCTTTATTATCTGTTCAATATCCATGTAAATAAAAATATATACAAGTTATAATTAAATATCACAAGAATTATTTACCCCAGGCTTTTAAACTCCGAGAGTAAAATACACCAATAAGCAGATTTACAGTCATATTTATTTATAAATAAAATATATTGATGGTTTCACATCAGCACAGAACAGTGTCATATACTATACTTGATCCAGTGGAGGATTAATTGTTAGAGGAACTGGTTTGAGACCGAAAGGTCAAAGGGTCGATTCCAGAACCAGCAGGAAAAATGTGTGAGCAGCAGTGCATGTGTGTGTGAATACAAGTGTGTGTGTGTGTGTGTGTGTGTGAGAATACATGTGTGTGCATGTGTGTGTGTTGTGTGTGAATACAGTGAATGTGTGTGTGTGTGTGTGTGTGAATACAGTACGTGCGTGTGTTGTGTGTGAATACAGTGCGTGCGTGTGTGTGTGTGTGTGTGTGTGTGTGTGTGTGTGTGTGAATACGTGTGTGTGTGAATACAGTACGTGCGTGTGTGTGTGTGAATACGTGTGTGTGTGTGAGAGTGAGTGAATACGTGTGTGTGTGAATACATGTGTGTGTGTGTGTGTGTGTGTGTATATACGTGTGTGTGTTGTGTGTGTGTGTGAATACATGTATGTGCATGTATGTGTATATACGTGTGTGTGTGAATGAATGCATGTGTGTGTGTGTGTGTGTGTGAGTGAATATATCTGTGTGTGTCTGAATACGTGTGTGTGTGTGTATACATGTGTGTGTGAGTGAGTGAATACATGTGTGTGTGTGTGTGTGTGTGTGTGTGTGTGTATACATGCGTGTGTGTGTGTGAATACGTGTGTGTGTGTGTGTGTGAATACATGCGTGTGTGTGTGTGAATACGCGTGTGTGTGTGTGTGTGTGTGAATCCATGTGTGTGTGTGTGTATACATGTGTGTGTGAGTGAGTGAATACATGTGTGTGTGCGTGTATACATGTGTGTGTGAGTGAGTGAATACATGTGTGTGTGCGTGTGAGAGTCAGTGAATGTGTGTGTGTATACATGCGTGTGTGTGTGAATACATGTGTGTGTTGTGTGTGAGTGTGAATACATGTGTGTGTGTGTGTGTGTGTGGATACATGTGTGTGTGTGTGTGTGTGTGTGTGTGAGAATACGTGTGTGTGTGTGATTACGTGTGTGTGTTGTGTGTGAATACAGTACATGTGTGTGTGTGTGAATACGTGTGTGTGTGTATATACATGTGTGTGTGTGTGTGTGTGTGTGTGTGAATACATGTGTGTGCATGTATGTGTATATACGGGTGGGTGTGAATGTATGCATGTGTGTGTGTGTGTGTGTGTGAATACATCGGTGTGTGTGTGAATACGTGTGTGTGTGTGTATACATGTGTGTGTGAGTGAGTGAATACATGTGTGTGTGTGTGTGTGTGTATACATGCGTGTGTGTGTGTGAATACGTGTGTGTGTGTGAATACATGTGTGTGTGTGTGTGTATACATGCGTGTGTGAGTGAGTGAATACATGTGTGTGTGCGTGTGAGAGTGAGTGAATGTGTGTGTATACATGCGTGTGTGTGTGAATACATGTGTGTGTGTGTGTGAATACATGTGTCTGTGAGTGTGAATACATGTGTGTGTGTGTGTGTGTGTGTGGATACATGTGTGCGTGTGTGTGTGTGTGATTACGTGTGTGTGTTGTGTGTGAATACAGTACATGTGTGTGCGTGTGTGAATACATGTGTGTGCATGTGTGTGTGTGTGTGATTACGTGTGTGTGTTGTGTGTGAATACAGTACATGTGTGTGCGTGTGTGAATACATGTGGGTGCAGGTGGGTGTGTGTGTGTGTGTGTGAGTGAGTGAATACATGTGTGTGTGTGTGAGAGGAACGGGTTTGGGACCGAAAGGTCATGGGGTCGATTCCAGAATCAGCAGGAAAAATGTGAGAGCAGCAGTGCGTGCATGTGTGACTACATGTGTGGGTGTGTGTATGAATACATGTGTGTGTGTGTGTGTGTGTGTGTGTGGGTGTGTGTGACTACATGTGTGGGTGTGTGTATGAATACATGCAGCGTGTGTGTGTGTGTGTGTGTGAATACATGTGTGTGTGTGTGTGTGTGTGTGTGTGTGAATACATGTGTGTGTGTGTGTGTGTGTGTGTGTGCACATGTGCTCACTTTGGTTAAATACTGAGCCATAAATGTCCATTGTGTGATGAATACGGTACATTTATACTGTATATTATAATAATAAAACTTCATCAGTGCTGTACACTTACTATTAATGATTATATTTAAACTACAGACATTCTAACAGTAATAATAATGTAATTAATGATAAAAGCTGAGATAAGGTCCATCTCTCTTTACCATACGCGCGCGCACACACACACACACACACACGCGCACACATGACACCGTATCGACACAGCTTTGATACAACATGGACTTAAAGAAAGAACTGAACTTTTTTCATTCATTTTCTTATTCATATCCCTTATTCCTAATGAGGGTCATGGGAAGGCTGGAACCCATCTCAGCCAACTCTGGGTGAGGGAGGGATACACCCTGAACAGCTCACAAGGCCATCGCACTGCCAACACTCACACAATTATTCACAATTTGAGACATACTGTACATGTTTTTGGACTGCGGGTGGAAACTAGAGGACCCGGAAGAAACCTGCGCAAGCACGAGGAGAACATACAAACTCCACACAGACAGAGACGCCGCAAAACTGTGAGCTTGTCCCTGTAAATTTCTCAATTTCGACTCCACTTTTTTCTTTTTGTGATGTCATAGTTTACAGTTCAAACATCAAGCACAACCAGAAAAGTATTTTATCTGGGGTGTTTATTTTATATATTTTTATATACAGTGTATTATCTTCTTTCAATCTCAACACACACACTGTTCTTTCATGCAGGACTAAAACACTTCTTTATTCATGCAGGGTTTTTTAAACACCACAAGGGGGCAGTGTTTGTATCAACCACCAGAAACCCAACACGATCCTGAATAAAAACGTTTCTCAACGGATTTGCACTGAATTATCATTTTGGTCTGAAAAGATCACAAATCAGTTGGCAGGCCCTGAATTTTGCACTAACGATGGACGGGATATTTATCACAGTGTTCATCAGCATCAAGTCAGTGATGTGGCTCCCGTGTGGAGCATCCACAAGGTGTGCAACTATTATCCAGGTGCTCGCAAGTTCAAATCCGGGTTAATGACACAGCTGTCCGTGGCCGGGAGTCCATGGCTGAGCTCTCACAGGAGGGAGGGATGGCATACGCTCACTTCCCTTTCACTCACAGTGATCGCCAGCCAATCATGGGGGTCTGTAAGCTCATTCATACAAGGGGCGGATAGTGTTTTCCCTCCGAGTGTATTAAACCGTCTCCAAATATGCATGCGCCACAGTTCAAAAAGATGCGGGTGCATGTCACAGTGGGCGTGTGCTTGTGCAGGATTTCACTCCTCCATGGTCGATGGAAGTCATGTGATAGAGAAGGTAATACCTGATGGGTGGGAATTGGATAAAACTAAATTAGGGACAAAATGGGGGAAATCCGAAAAAAGGGAAAAAAATGGACAATGCTGGGATAGTTACAGACAGACATGAAGACATGTAGATACAGACATACAGAACACACGACAGACCCAAACTTCATGTTCCACTTCTACTGGGCTCCAGAGCTTCGCGCTCAACATCTTCCACCCGAGGAAAATGAATGAAGTCATCAAAGAGAATTTTTATTAGTGCAGGAAATAAATAACCTCCTACAGAATGGTGTGTGTGTGTGTGTGTGTGTGTGAAAGAGAGAGAGAGAGAGAGCGAGAGTGTGTGTGTGTGTGTGTGTGTGTTTACCTTGAGTGTGATTAAATCGCTGCATTAGTGTGACCACACCATTTTTGTAGAGCTCCTCATCACCCTGACTCTGCTGTGTGAATCCGTCCCAGTACTCTGGCTCTTCATTCTTTTCCATCCACTCAGTCTTTGGGATGTACCTTCTGCTCTTACTGTCATAATACTCAAACAGAACTCCATCGATTAGAGCAACAACAGTGTATTCTGGGAAATTTGTTCCTGGTGTGACTGCGGTCTCAAAGTACTGGTAAGAGTGTGTATCTGTAAAAGTGTAAAAACACACATTCATGTTACGTTTAATACTTCAGCAACAGAAAAACACATATAACCAAATAATACTGTTATTAAAACTCTTCCACTGAATTCTGTTTACATTTAAAACATCACAATTCTGTACACGGTCAGTGAATAAACAAATGTCTGCGAATCTGGAAACATATAAGCCTGAAACTTTACACAAAAAGTAGAGAACCAGCATCCTGCCTGTGAGTAAACTTATTATTTACACAATTTACATTTAATTTAATGATATTCTCATTTCAGTTTATTTTAATTACAGAGCTGAGCACCAGTACAACACAAACACTTTTAATCAGATCTTCTCTTCTGGTGCTTCTGCTTATTATTATTATTATTAGTTTTATTATTATTATTATTATTATTACTATTATTAGTTTATTATTATTTTACAGGGATCCCTTACTTTCCGCGGTTAATTGGGACCGAGATCCCCACGCAAGCATCGAAATCCGCGAAGTAGGATCAACACCCCCCCACTGACATATACGTACATGTATATTTGTATATAATATCAATAAATACATATTCGATGCTATAAATGCTTATAATAACAATTACACATTAAAAATAATGCCTAAGATGTAAATAAAATATAAATATATTACAAATACACATAAATACAGACTCGTGCCTCATAAAAATGTAAGTAGTTTTGATGGGAGATTTTGTGTTACTCTTGTTTTTTGTTGGTTTCGGGGTTTTTTTTGCATAATTGGCCTTGTTTTTGTGGCATTTTCCTTAACTTTTCCCCCTATTCTTCCTTAATTTCCTTATTTTTTGAATTCGATAATTTTTTTTTCTTCTTCCAAAAACCGCGATGCACTGAAGCCGCATGAATTGAAAGGAGAAGTCGTGAGAAATCCCTGTATTACTATACTGTACTTCCTCAGCGAGTCTGTATCCAGGTTTACATGAACCTGTAACACATAATTTAACTCATTATCTCATGAACATCAATTCAGCGTCGCTTTCTGTCTTAGTTTTATGTTGGTCTACGTTAATTATGACATCATGAGGACCGAGGTTCCTGTGACTTTTAGTGGTTCTCGAATTACTCAAGAACAATTCGAAAGCACTGCAGACTCCACCCTAACCTAACTGGAGTTATTCCATATCAACATGGGTGGATTTACAAAACAGCAGGAAAGATGTTATGCATTGCTGAAGTGCCCTGGAGAAAAGCACCTCACCACCAACTGATCCCCAGGTGCCCCGTGCGTGGCAGCCCACCGCTCCTAGTGTGTGCGCACTCATTGCTTACTTGTGTGTGTCTTCTTTCTTCTTTTCCCTTCTTTTTCGGGGGTCGACACAGCCGCATGTTTGATATGGCATGGGTTTTTACGTCGGATGCCCTTCCTGACACAACCCTTTAGCAAGGGACAGAAACACGCTAACGGCTTTGCAGCTCCTCTTGACGGAAGTCAGCAATGGTTCTTCTACATGAACCTCTCACCATAGACAGTGAGAGACATGGCCCGCATTTGATAACCCAGTTAGCTGCACTGGGGGGGGACACGGAGAACCTTGTGGAGAGTATATGGTTCAAATGCAGAGCCAACAGCCTTCCACTTTCCCTTGCAGGATTAATACAGTATATATCAAAATAATAAAAAATACAATGTTTAGGCCTTGAGTTTATATAAATAAAAATTTTAATTAGTTGTACATTATTAAAAAACACAACCCCCTGTAACCCACTTTTATCGTGTACTTAAACTGTGGCCCTGATCTTTGACCTTTTCCTTCACTGCCTACTAGGTTGTGGGCATTTTAGTCATGAATAATTGTGAAGAATGGTGAATTATTGGACAAAATTCTTGCAGGCATTCAGAGCACAAAGTGGGAACCAAATTGTTCTAGGATGACCTCAAGTGGCCTTGACCTTTTTATCTCTGATCTGAGAACATGTACCAGTTTGTCAGGCTTTCGTGGAGGTAAATTGGTGGTCATTTGATTAAAATCTGTTGGGATATTTTGAAGAACGAGTTCCTACAAGGACATCTGGACCTACATACACATGCATGGACACACGGACAGTGCAGAAACAAAATGCTGATGGTGCCACCACAAATTCTTCAAAATCACCTTCCATGGACAGTACAGTCCATGTTAGGAAGGTGAGGCCCTCTGCTGGTTATATGTGTTACTGCACCAACACATCCAATCAGTGTTTGTCATTTTGATTGGACTCATGGCTAACACGAGTGATGACGAGATGTGTTACTCTCGAACTACAAGAATTTCTAATAAGGTGAAAAAAAAAAAAATCAAATTAAAGGAAGTATTCCAAAGACAATACTCTACAACTTACTAAAATATACTTAAATATGCCAGACAAAAATCAAGTTCTGTACAGTCCTGTCGGATTTACATCTGTTTTTTAATAAACCACGCCCCCAAAACGAATACGTCATCAACAACCAGGTAAATTCAACTGCTGCATGTTAGAAATGAAACAAACTTCATCCTGTTTATTTCTGTCTCTGAATACAACATTTTAATACTATTATTCTTATTATTCTTCTTATTATTATTCATTGTTCATATCTACAATTAGATCATAATTGAACAAATTTTGTAAACTTGTTTTATGAAACTTCACCATTATTTAAGCTTATGTTAGTTTTCACACTTCAAAACAATCCAACAGCCTGTTTTCAATGGGGAATTTATTCAAGATCAAATTTATATCAATCAAAACGGTGCTGATATTGCCATTTTTCTGTAAATATCAAAAGGGTTTAGTTTTATTTCGCTGTTTTTCCTCTAATCCAGTGGTTCTTAACCTTGTTGGCGGTACCGAACCCCACCAGTTTCATATGCACATTCACCGAACCCTTCATCAGTGAAAAATAAAAATATGATTTTTTACAAATTCAAGACACAGGTACTGTTGTGTTCTTGTATTCCCCATCTCCATGCAGTTTCACGAAGTGTTCCTTTAGTTTTGCTGGTGTGAGACTAGAGTTGCTCAACTTGGCATTGCAAATCATTCAGATAGGATGCTGAGTCCCATTACGTTCCGTGATGCATGTGAATCCATGTTGGACATATTCGTCCAACCACTTTCTTTATTTGCTTGACATAGTTAGTATGGATTAAAATATTCCGAAAAAAATCTCACGTCTTCACACCTTGACGACTGAACGGGCTAAATTCCCCGCGGCACTGATTGGCCAAGCAATGTAATGTGATCATCTGCAGCCAGTGATGGTCAAGCGGGGCGTGTCATTACTAATTGACATGATGAGTCGGGTGTGTCCTGACCTCCGTGGCAGAGGCTCCGCCCAACCCGAGATCGACTCACCGAACCCAGGTTGGGAAGCACTGCTGTAATATGAGTTTAAGGGAAGCTTTTATATAAGTCTGTCTGTCTGTCTTCCTTTCGGCGTTTTCCCTTTTACTCAGGAGTCGCCATTGCGAATCATCTGATTCGCACGTTTGATTTGGCAGAGGTTTTTACGTCGGATGCCCTTCCTGTCACAACCCTTTTTAGCAAGAGACAGAAACACGCTGACGACTTTGCAGCTACTCTTTACGAAAGTCAGCAATGGTTCTTTTACATGCCTCTCACCATAGACAGTGACAGACATGGCCCACCTTTGATAACCCAGTTAGCTGCACTGGGGGGGAAGCTTTTATAAGAATAAATATCAGGTTCGGTGAGTAATTCTTTGGTGAATGTGGTTTCTGAGGTAGATTTTAGGTGTAATAAACATTTCTGTGTGGAAATGTGTTGCTGGATTTGAATAATTAATCTCCACACTCCGACTGTATATGAAACTCTTACATTCGGTAAATATTCAACATATTGTTCAGTGTTTAGAAAAAAATGTGACTGAATTAGAATGAATCACTAATAATCCGCACAGATTAAATCTCTTTAAAGAATAAAGAAGTTATTAATAAACCAGCAAACTGACCTGCTGCCGCCAGATAAACACACAGCGCCAAAAATATAAGGATTTCCATCCTTGTGAGGGTTTCAGGGAAAAGTTTTCAGATCTAAGTCGACATTTTCTCCCCAGACACGACAGAACACATTCAACTTCCTCAACTCATCGCTTTGTACAGAACAGGGGAGGAGTCAGAATGGGACCAATCGTAATTCAGGATTAATATGACCTCACCAGTTGCTCTGTAATCATGAACAGTGCAGGTTTAGATTGGACACTGTAGATGTGGATTTGTAATCCATGTTGTTCCTTTTAATGTTTTCAACGGATGTACTTTTGTGATATAAAATGTGTTGTGAATCAAAATAGATTTAATAAATTAATAAAAAATATTTTAATTGAAAAATTATAGTGTTTATTGTGTTACGTACCAGCAGCAGCTCTCAGTAGTCCCCAGCATTCATTTATTCATTCATTTTTAAGACGCTTAATCCTAATCAGAGTCGAGGGGAAGCTGGTGCCCATCTCAGCCGACTCTTAGCAAAGGTGGGGTACACCCTGGACAGCTCACCACCCCGTCACAAAACCAACACTTACACAACCACTGAGAGTAAAACCAGGGGACACTTTGGAACAGCCAATCAGCCGACTGTGCATGATTTTGGACTTGAGAAGGAAACCGGAGTACCCGGAGGAAACCCATGCAATTACGAAGAGGACATGAAAACTCAACACAGAAACCCCTGAGCAGAGAATTGAACCCAGGACCTTCTTGCTGTGAGGCGGATATGCCACGACAGAGCTGCCCCGGGTCTAAACATTTTCTGTCTTTCTTTCTGATTCATTTATTTATTTATCCTTTTTTTTTTTTTTTACAACATTCACCAATATTAACAGAAAAATAAATAAATAAACAAACCTCATAACTTTCTTTATATGATATGAGCATGACCTTCAGAACAGATGAATTACTTTTCATATGAGCTACTGAGGAGGTCCTCTGATGGGCAGATTTTCTTGTGTTTGTCTGTCCATAGTCCACAATGAATACTGTACTCAAGTGCAAGTTACGTCCTTTCATATAGTTCAGATGATTATTACTCGACATTTAAAGGTTAAGGATAACTGAACTAAAGTAATGTGATGTGATGAAACTCATTACATTTAAACAGAAAGGCACTTTCCATCTAATTCCATAATTACAAGTTCTACTTCATCTTCAGGTTAGACGGAGCATGCATATGTCGAGTATCTCCAATATGTGATGCATGGATGCGTGTGTTCACCAGACCAGTCCTTTTTTCCTTCATCTATCCTTATATTGTTGGAATACAATTTCTCTCTGATGGTTTTCTCTTGATTTTATTTTCATTATTCAACATATTAACTGCTAAAATTAAAAGTATCAGCATGGAACTGAAGGGCTGAACCCAACCTATTAATATGCTTTACTGTTTCTATATCTCTCAGTTTACATTGGTAGCTTTCCTACATGTATACTACAGGAAGAATGTTCACGCTACACACACCCTAATCCTCACATTTCTAAACCTGTAGGAATCACTGGTTTAGCCAGTCGATCGGGTAGACTTAAACTTCAAATAATAATTTACCCACCCATTACTTTTACAACTTCTCCGTGAGGGAAGCTGCAACCAATCCCAGCTGATTTCAGCCAAGAAGCAGGGTAGGCCCTGAACAAGTTATCAGTCTATGATAGCGTAGGTTCAACAGGTCACCAGGCCTGACACAGATACAAACAATCATTCACACTTACATTCACACTCACGCTGAATTGATTTTGTTCCCTGTGGGTTAATGAGCACATTTTAAGACTGGAGGAGGAAACTGGCGCTTTACACAGATCAGGCCACAGTCGGCTGTGAGATATGAGGCCAGGAGTTTCTTGCTGTGATACGACAGTGGAAACCACTGAACTAACAACCACTGAACATTTAAACATGTCGTGTTTTCTAGGGAAAATATTATTCGAAATGTAAAAATTAGGAAATTAAAATCAGCATAACAGCATTTGTGAACTATTCAAATTACATTTACAGCATTTGGCAGACACCCAGAGTGACTTACATTTTTATATTTTTTCTATAACTAAGCAATTGCGGGTTAAGGGCCTTGGTCAAGAACCCAGCAGTGGCAGTTGGTGATGCGGAGGCTTGAACCGATCACCTTCAGATCAGCAACCTGGAGCCTTCACCACTGCCCTATTAAATTAAATAGAAAGTGAGAATATCTGTCTCTCTTTGTCCAACAGGAAGTTACTGATACTGACACACACACACACACACACACACACACTCAAAACCACTAAGTTTGTGTATGTAATGTCTGTGCTTCAAAATTTACTAGCTACTAACTAAGCATTGGTGCAAATATATTGTTTATCTCGTGTACAGTATAAAGTTTTATCTCTCGTTGTTGTGAGGGAAAGTCGTTCCTTGTGTATGTGTATGTGTGTGTGTGTGTGCGCGCACCATTGTGTGGAAAGTCTAAAGTTCCCTTTAAACCGGAACACTTGAGATGTTATTGTGCTAAACAGCGCCTTCTACAGGCTTCACCAGACACCAGAAGTCTCATCATCCACAAACAAAACAGTATACTAGTACAGTGATGAAGAGGAGGAAGGTGGACATACTGTGTGTTCAGGAGACCAGGTGGAAAGGTAGCAAGGCTTTAAGCTGTTTTTTCATGGTGTGGATGGGAAGAGAAATGGAGTAGGAGTCATCTTGAAGGAGGGATTTGTCAGGAATGTTCTAGAAGTGAAAAAAGTGTCAGACAGAGTGATGAGTCTCAAGTTAGAAATTGAAGGCGTGATGTTCAATGTTGTTAGTGTTTATGCCCCACAGGAAGGATGTGAGCTAGAAGAGAAGGAGAGATTCTGGAGTGAGTTTGATGAAGTGATGCAGAATACCCCCAGAGGTGAAAGAGTGGTCATTGGTGCAGACTTCAGTGGACATGTTGGTGTAGGC
This sequence comes from Plotosus lineatus, assembly GCA_024760905.1. Taxonomy (NCBI): domain Eukaryota; kingdom Metazoa; phylum Chordata; class Actinopteri; order Siluriformes; family Plotosidae; genus Plotosus; species Plotosus lineatus. The sequence goes on along the minus strand of CM045734.1, from coordinate 13,108,911 downwards.
AACAGAGGGGACGAGGAAGTGATGGGCAGGTTTGGTATCCAGGACAGGAACGCAGAAGGACAGATGTTAATCGATTTTGCAAAAAGGATGGAAATGGCTGTGGTGAATACTTTCTTCCAGAAGAGACAGGAGCAGAGGGTGACTTATAAAAGCGGAGGTAGGAGCACACAGATGGACTACATCTTTTGTAGGCGATGTAATTTGAAGGAAGTCAGTGACTGCAAAGTCATCGTGGGTGAGAGTGTTGCCAAACAGCATAGGATGGTGGTGTCCAGGATGACGCTGATGGTGAGGAAGATGAAAAAGGCAAAGGCAGAGCAGAAGACAAATTGGTGGAAGCTGAAAAAGGAAGAGTGTCATGTTGTCTTCAAGGAGGAGTTGAAACAGGTTTTGGGTGGTCAGGACGTGCTTCCAGATGACTGGACAACTACAGCTAATGTGATCAGGGAGACAGGTAGGAGAATACTTGGTGTGTCCTCTGGAAGGTCAGTAGACAAGAAGACTTATTGGTGGAATGAGAAAGTGCATGAGTGTGTACAAAAGAAGAGGTTAGCTAAGAAGAAATGGGACATAGCGAGGACAGAAGAGAGCAAACAGGAGTACAGGGAGACACAGCAAAAGGCGAAGGTAGCAGTGTCAAAGGCCAAACAGGGGGCGTATGATGACTTGTATGCTAGGTTGGACAGTAAGGAGGGAGAAATGATCTATACAGGTTGGCACAGCAGATAAATAGAGACGGTAAGGCTGTGCAGCAAGTTAGAGTGATTAAGGACAGGGTGGGAAATGTTTTGACTGATGACAGAATTGTGCTGGGAAGATGCAAAGAGTACTTTGAAGAGCTGATGAATGATGAAAATGAGAGAGAAAAAAAAAAGAGTTGAAGAGGTAACTGTTGAGGACCAGGAAGTAGCAAAGATTAGTTAGGGTGAAGAGAGGAGGGCATTGAAGAGGATGAAGAGTGGCAAGGCAGTTGGTCCTGATGACATATCGGTGGAGGTATGGAAGTGTCTTAGGATAGTTAGCAGTAGATTTTCTGACAAGAATTTTCAACAAGGTCTTAGAGAGTGAGAGGATGCCAGAGGAATGGAGGAGAAGTGTGCTTGTGCCAATTTTTAAGAATAAGGGAGACGTGCAGAGTTGTGGCAACTGCAAAGGGATAAAATTGATGAGCCATACGATGAAGTTATGGGAAAGAATAGTGGAAGCTAGACTAAGGGCAGAGGTCATCATTTGTGAACAACAGTTGGTTTCATGCCAAGAAAGAGTCCCACAGATGCAGTGTTTGCTTTGAGGATGTTAATAGAGAAGTACAGAGGTCAGAAGGAGCTGCATTGTGCCTTTGTGGATCTGGAGAATGCATATGACAGGGTGCCGAGGAACTGAGGTATTGCATGAGGAAGTCTGGAGTGGCAGTGAAGTATGTTAGAGTTGTGCAGGACATGTATGAGAGATGTAAGACAGTGGTGAGGTGTGCTGTCAGTGTGACAGAAGAGTTCAAGGTGGAGGTGGGACTGCATCAAGGGTCAGCTCTGAGCCCCTTCTTGTTTGCTATGGTGATGGACAGGCTGACAGACGAGGTCAGACAAGAATGTCCATGGACTATGATGTTTGCGGATGATATAGTGATCTGTAGTGAGAGCAGAGAAAGGGAGGCCATCTGGGGAGATGGTCCACACACAGCAAATGACCTTTACCTCTACACCAAAGGACTGCGGACCTTGGCTTACAACTCCTTGGTCCGTATGTTGTCCTAGTGAGAGGGTTTCCCTAGGGGTGTGTGTGTTGCAAGACTTCACTAAGAGTTAGCCCCTCTACCCCACTTACCGCTACAAGCAAAGCATACAAAAAATATACCTGGATGGATAACTCGGATACTGACCCACGCAAGACAAATGGACCGTGAATCTGGAAAATGACAATGTGGTATTCAAACATCAGAGGCCTTAGAGCAAATCAAGATCACCTGATCTTAAAAATGGCACAAGAAGAACCAAAACCAGACATTATACTGGTCACAGAATCACTGCTTACATCTGCGGTATCAGACGAAAGCCCAGATATTAGTATTAATGGGTATTCCATAGAACGTAGGGATAGAGCAAATGAAACTGGATGGGAAGGATGTCTAATCTACTACAAGAATGGACTTGCCCTACATAGAAGGAAGGACTTAGAACCTTCTGAACAGGAAATGATGATATTATCCATGAAACTAGTCTCAGGAATCCTCTTCCTTGCTCTCTTATATAGACCACCAGATGTAAACACTGCAGCAATAGACTGGTATACTGAACACCTAGAGGAGCTACACTGTAAAACAAATGCAACAGCCACCATGCTAACAGGAGATTACAACGCCCACCACAAGGATTGGCTGCAAAGTAGAAGCAATACAGACATTGCCGGAGAGCAAACACAGACCTTATGTACTACTCAAGGGCTAACGCAACTAGTAAAAGGGTCCAACCCATAGACTTGGGAACAAACTGGACCTGATTATGTGTGACATACCAAACCTCTGCACAGAGGTTAAGATAGCCCCTGAACTAGGCTCTTCAGACCATTATCTTCTGAGTACTACTATCTCACTATCTCCTGTCCAGGAACCCACTGCCCCATGAACAGTATGGCTATACTCTAAGGCAGACTGGGATGGACTGAGAGGTGAACTTGCAGAAAAACACTGGAATCAGATGCTCAAATTAGATGATCCTGAAAAATCATGTAGAGATGTAACTGAAACAATCCAGAAAGCTATGGAGAATCACATACCGAGAAAAACACTCAGGAGTTTCATTGGGAAGCCAAAGTGGTACAATGAAGCATTTAAAAATGCTGATAAGAAGAAGAATAAAGCCTGGCGACAGTACCAAGCAAATATGACCCCAGAAAATCATTTCATATACAATCAAACCTGGAACGGTTCACCTATGTGTCCCGCAGGCAAGAAGTGATTATAAGAATCGTCTAAAAGACAAAATGACTACAGGTCTTAAGAAGGGAAGCAAATGCTGGTGGTGGACTGCCAAGCGACTCATGGGTCAAGGTGGTAAATGTGATATCCCACTGCTAAGCCTGAATAACCAGACATACATACGATCTGTAGAGAAAGCGGAATGTTTCGCTGAGATATTTGCAGAGAAATCTACAATTCCACAAAAGGATAATGAAAAAGAAACACCCACTATATTCAAAAAGCCTAAATCCAGCTTCAAAAAGGTGGTGTTCTGGCCAAAACATGTCAAGAAAGCACTAATAAAGCTAAATACAGACAAAGCCACTGGTCCAGACTCCATACCTGCCAGAGTCCTTAAACAGGCAGCACCAGAACTGGCAAAGCCTTTAGCTAGACTCTTTCAGCTGCTTCATGATAAGCAATATATGCCGAAGCAATGGAAAATTGCATATGTCATACCATGCTACAAAAAAAAGTATTAACATGACCCTAACAACTATAGGCCTGTTTCTCTCCTGAGCATTATTAGTAAAGTGATAGAGAGTCTCATAAACCATGCCCTGTGGAAATGCATATGCAAGCACCAGCTAATATCAGACAATCAATTCGGCTTCAGAGCTGGCTATTCAACTGTAGATGCACGGACATATGTTGCACAGAACCTGCAGAATGCATTAGACAAGCAGCAAGAAGGTAGGTTAAGCTGCCTGGACATAAGCAGGGCCTTTGATCGTGTCTGGCATAAAGGCTTAATTGCAAAACTAGAATCCATTGGTATAAAAGGCATGCTGCTGAGATGGATAGAGGATTACCTAGCTGACAGAGTACTTAAGGTGACCTTAAATGGCACCACCTCAAGTGCTAAGCCAATCAATGCAGGCGGACCCCAGGGGTCAAGACTGGGCCCATTACTATTCATCATTTACAGTGACGATTTTACTGACATAATTAAAAACAAAGCTATCCTATATGCAGATGACTCCTCAGTTCTAAGCATCATTAAAGATAGGAAACAGAGCCACAGCAGCTAAAAGCTTAAATGAAGACCTGCATGAAATCCAGAAATGGGCAACGAAATGGAATGTCCTCTTCGGAGCAGCAAAGTGTACAAGCATCACAGTCAGTCAACTGAAAGATGCAGAAGGGAACCACCCCAACCTCCATTTCATGGACACCATCCTAGCAGAGATGGATGAAGTGGAGTTACTAGGAATTACCATACGCAAGGACCTCACATGGACTCACATCCTGAAAAAGATGGCTAAAGATGCTGGCTGTCGCTTGGGACTCCTAAGAAGAGTGTCTAGGTACCTGAATCCTGACCAGAGAGCTATGATATACAAGAGTATGGTGAGGTCCAGAATGGAATATGCCTCATCGGTCTGGATGGGTGCCTCTCCTACATCATTATCATGGCTTGATACCAGAAAAGAAGAGCTATCAAAAATAATAGGATCTAAGCCAGGTGACCTGGATTCAATGCAAATTCAGCCCCTGGAACAACCTAGAAATGTGGGAGCACTAACACTGCTCCACCGTATGTACCACAAAGAAGCTCCTGCCCGACTAAATGCCCTACTCCCTCAGCCTAAATCAGCAGGACGTGTTACCAGACAGTCTGGTGCTCAGCACTCAGCAGCACTAGAATGCCCCCGCTCATCAACAACAAGCCACGTGAGGTCTTTTCTTCCAGCTGCAGTAAGATTGTGGAATAGTCTAACTGAAGAAACTGTGACCACACATGACAGGCAAAAATTAAAATGTGAAGTCAACACCTTCCTCAGTGCTCAACATCAGCGTCCCACCAAGTGACAGGTGGCCCAGCTGCTAATGCTGAGGTTAGGACAATGCATAAAAAAAAGAACAAGTGCAGGAAAATCTAGAGAGGTGGAGGTATGCCCTGGAAAGGAGAGGAATGAAGGTTAGCCTCAGTGAGACAGAATACGTGTGTGAACGACAAGGACCCAAGAAGAACGATGAGGTTAAAGGGAGCAGAGATAAGGAAGGTGGAGGATTTTAAGTACTTAGGCTCAACAATCCATAGCAATGGAGAGTGTGGAAAAGAGATGAAGAAATGTGTGCAGGCAGGTTGGAATGGTTGGAGAAAAGTGTCCGGTGTGATGTGTGATAGGAAGGTATTGGCAAGAATGAAAGGAAAAGTGTACAAGACGGTGATGAGGCCAGCGATGTTGTATGGTTTAGAAACAGTGGCGCTGAGGAAAAGACAGGAGTCAGAGTTGGAGGTAGCAGAGATGAAAATGTTGAGGTTCTCTCTGGGAGTAACGAGGATGGATAGGATCAGGAATGAGCACATCAGAGGGACAGCACATGTTAGATGTTTTGGAGACAAAGTCAGAGATGCTAGATTGAGATGGTTTGGACATGTACAGAGGAGGGATAGTGAATATATTGGTAGTAGGATGCTGAGGTTGGAACTACCAAGCAGAAGGCCGAGAGGAAGACCAAAGAGAAGATTTATGGATGTGGTGAAGGAGGACATGAAGGTAGTTCATGAAGGAGTAAGAGTAGAAGATGCAGAGGATCGGTCAAGATGGATGCGGATGTTTTCCTGTGGCGACCCCTGAAGGGAAAAACTGAAAGGAAAAGAAGAAGACAGGAACAGCACAATCTTCTTGGTCCATTATCAGGGAAATAAACATTATTCTGAGTGAATAATGCTTGAATTAAAATGAAAAGCACTCCCGGTTGTTGCTTTAAAATGGAAAAAATGACGATTAATTTTGTATTTGTTTTTTCTTTATAGTATACATGTGAACTTTAAATGAGTTTTGAAACGGACCATTAAAGTTTTTCAATGCTTGGCTTCGTGTGTCAGATGGAGTTACACAACACTTTGCTCAGCTCAGAGTTCACATGACTAGACTCTATGGTTAAAATTGTATTAAAACTAATAATAAAAATACATAAAATATTTTTATAAACCCACCTTCTTCTCCTTTTCCTTTCATCTTTTTCAGGGGTTGCCACAGCAAATCATCTGATTCGCATGTTTGATTTGGCAGAGGTGATCAATGATCAGCAATAACATTAACACCACTGGGCTGATCTGTGACTCGGCGGCCTCACACGCAGCAAAATACAATCCACTGCATGTTCTCGTTTCCATCATATCCAGAATTAACAGCTTCGGCAGTTTGTACTTGCCTTCACTCCCCAGGAGGAACACTGAGCCTTGGGAGTTCACTTGCCAGTTCACTGGTCGTCCTTCCTTGGACCACCTTTGGTAGACAATTACCAGTGGACAACCAGGAACGCCCCCAAGAACCAGTCGTTTGGCCATCACAGTTGTTCAAGTGACACAGATCCTCATAATTTATTTTCTGGCTTTAATCTATTCACTCACACAGCCCACTCATTGGTAATGAGATAATATACGATTGACCTGTCAGTGAGTGAGTGAGTGAGTGTTTGCTTTTCATCCGGCCAACCATTTTTCAGTTACAGTCCGGGTATCCCAGTTAGCTGCACTGGGTGTACGGCAGTGACAACATGGTGCCAGTGGGCTTAAACTCCTAACCTTCGGATCAATAAGCGGACACTCCATCACCGGGCCATGACTGCCCTCACCTGTCAGTGCTTATAATGTTATGGTTTATCAGGGTATACTGAAAAGTGTTCTTATTAAGATGGGAAAATCAGTTAGAAGGATAATGTCTCATCAGTACAGTGATAACTCGGGATGAAATTTTGGGGCATCAAACTCATTCCACAAAGGGCCATGTGGCTGCAGGTTTTTGTTTCAAACAGCAGCACACCTGACTTGCTCATTTCAACAGACGATTCGGGTCTAAACGAGCAAAGTCAGGTGTGCTGCTGCTTGGTGGAAACAAAGACCTGCAGCCACATGGCCCTCTGTGGCACCAGTTTGGCACCTGTGAACTGGTGGATAAACTGTTCAGGCGCACAAACAAACACACAAGCGCAAAGATGTTTAGTAAAATTTTTAGAGTATTTCAAGGTGTACATGATCGAACTGCTTAACTTTAAATGTTAACAGGAGAAATCTCCCGACAGTGTGATGATACACAGCTTTACACTGACTCTTCATTCCTCCAGCACAACCAAACTCCAGCCCATCGAGAAGCACAGCCGGGGAGGACTTCAACCTCTTCAGCTGAGGTTGGGGTGTGTGTGTGTGTGTGTGACGTCATTAAAATCTGAAGAGCATCAGATGAGTTTGAGCTGTAATTCAAACCAAACACGAAGATTAAAGTTCAGTTCTAGAGCCGAGGGAGTTTCTGGGGTGGAGAAGAGATTGGAAAACACCAGGCACTCATCAGTCCATCAGAATTAAAAACTCAATCCAAAGCCCCATTCTGTCCCCATTCGTTACAATAAGCAGCACGGTTCATCGTGTTCGTTATATATTTACACAAAGAAGAAAGAACAGAAGTAATTCAGACAGATGAGTGAATACAGACCGGACACCTTCTCAAACTCCGTTCAAATGCAAACACAAGTTCATCAAGCTGCAGTGATTCCCAAACCCGGGTTCACCGCACACCACCACAAAACCCTTCATACTGTATCTGCACCACATCAGGTCACATGACACCATTAACTCCCAGGTTATGATGGGACAATGTGCATAATACTGTACACAGTAAAAAAGCTACAGTATGGAGATGAGAAAGAACTGCAGGCATCACACACACACACACTCTCAGTGAAACCCTTCATACAAAACATGTTCTTGTACAGCTATTGCTCTTCATCTGCAGCCATTTACACACACACGGCTCATTAACTCGAACATGCTAACACACTGATACCTGCTTACAGAGACCCTGATTAAAATCTCTCATCATTCAGCTCCACTTAAAATCTTGCAAGAGAAAAAGAATGCCCTTATTTTTAATGTTAGTGACAGGAGCACAGTTTTGAAGTATCCAGTGACATCATGCAGGAGAATCTCAGAGTCCTTTAGAGTCCAGTCTCTGAAGACTCCAGGAGCTGCTTTAAGACTCTGTCCTCTCCGATATATGGCTTATTTCCCATGTAACACTCAAAGGATGGCAGAGCTGTGTAAGTGTGTGTGTGAGAGAGAGAATGGGGGTCATGGTGGGGTTATCACAAGCGCCTTTAGAGTTCTGTATCGTATCTCCACTCGGGTCCAGTTTAGTCGAGTCAGAATTGCATGACCTGCACTGCATTAATAACCAAGAACTGGAAACCAAAACTTACATAATACTAAATCATTTAAAAAAAATAACACCCACCAACAGCTGAAACCCTGAAAGAAATAAGAGAAACAAACCAATCTTGGAGAAATAATAAAGAGACAATCAGTAAAAAAAACAAAAAAAAAAAAACAGAGTAAATTTATAAAGGTCATTTCCCTGTGACAGGACATTACACACATCCAGAGCCACACCTGCTTGTTGTTGTTTTTTCTATTGATGCTTCTGATGGTTTGTGCAGCGCGGCACAACTACTCCATGCAGTCTGCTTTGGGTCATGATCGTGAATTCATATCAAATGATGAAGCCAGTCACAGCTCATCGTGTATTGAAACAATAAAGGGTTCATTCTTTTGCTAACTCGTCTCAGTTTAATAATAAAATCAGTTCAACAAAAAGTAAATTAAACTCCAATAAACAAACCAGTCCACAGAGGCTGAAGGCAGCCACGCGAATTTCAATAATGTGCAAAATTTCCCTCAAATTCAATCTCTCCCCCTGTAGTGTGCACTAATAAACAAAAAAAAAAAAAGGAAATTAATTATTCTAGATTCTTTCACATGGCTCCACAGCTGCATCATTTACTCTACACAATGCCTCCATGCATCCATGGTGATCATGTGACCTGCTGTTCCTCTGGAACTTTCCTTCATGTTTGTTGTGTCTCATGGCTTTGTGTTGCATGTGTATTGCTTTCTGCAGAGAGACTGAGGGAATGAGTGAGAGACGAGTCCATGTCTCTGTCTGTAAGCCTGAGAAACACCCTCGGCTCGGCGCTGGTACTGTGAGGGAGTTCTGTTCCAACCCCAGAAAAATAATAAATAAATAAAAAGGACACCACCGGAGCTTCACTTTAAAAATTCGACCCACACCAGGGTGTTATACTGACATCATCAGGGTATGTTTTCTCAACATGGATCAGAATGAGTTTACAGGGAAGAGGCGAAGATGAGGATGAAGAGTAACAGGAATAAAAACCACTGAGGGATCGGACCGAGTTCCTCTCCTCAGGCTGACGGGAATAAGGCCTGTCGAGATCCTTTGGCTTCAGATGCTGAGTAGAACTGAGTAAGAATTCCTTTCAGTCTGACTGTGTGGGCGTGAGAGAGTGAGCGAGAGACTGTGTGTGTGTGTGTGTGTGTGTGTGTGTGTGTGTGTATATAAAATGTTCAGATTAGTTCTGGTGCTGCTGTACTTAAGGTTTCTCACCTCTGAACATGTCCATGATCTCTGAAGCTCTCCGTACGCTTCGTGTCTGTGTGTTTTCATCTCTGCTGATTCTGTATGAGGAATCTGTGAGTGTGTGCGAGATGATGTTTAGGTGTGTGTTAGGAGAGCTCGAAGCCTGTGTTCATGCTGATAGCGTAGCGTAGTTTGTCTCGGAGGATGCTCTTCTTGCTGTAGTTGGGTAGTTTCAGCAGGTTGAAGCAAGTGGAGGAGGTGGGCAGGCGGCCGCCTGGCTCTTTCTTTCGTATGGTGAAGAAACCACGGAGCACGCTGCCCAGAGTGTCACCTGTGTCCTAAACACAAACACACACACACATTAAATATAGAACTACAAAACAAGTTACTCAAAATCACTCACTCACTCATTCGCTGAACTGCTTAATCCTACTCGGGTTGTGGGAAGGCCTCTGCTTATCTCAGCCAACCCTGGGTGAAGGTGGGGTACGGTACACCATTACACACTCACACATACACGCACGCACACACAGTCAATTTGAAGCAGCCAATTATCTTAATGAGCTTGTGGTTGGACTGTGGAAGGAAACCCATGCAAGCATCGTGAGAACATGCACAACCCACACAAACATCTGAGCCCAGGACTCGAATCCAGAACCTTTGTGCTGTGAGGTAGACGTGTTACACACCGTATGAAAGTGGAGTGGTCATAGTAAACAAATTCATATCTACATTAAATCTCTGTTTAGGTGCCGTTTTACTTTCATTTTCAAGCCCATTCCTCACTGCCATCTCTTTTCAACATCAATTAGTGATATTAACAGGGATGAAAACAGCAAAATAGATTTTCAGCCAAACTTTAGCGGGGGTGGGCGTGGGGTGTTCAGGGCGGAGCAGTGGGCAACATATCATCTGATGCATAGACTAATTGGAATATAATTTTATTTGTAAACATGTATGTACTGTATTTGCAATACAATATATACACAGAATAGACTAAATTCGCATCTCGGCTTGCACACGGCATCATGGGATCTCGACTACCAAACGTGGCGGAAGTAAACCTTGATGTGGATGAGAATTGCACTATCAATACGTTCAATTTATGGAAAGTTCCCGACCTTCGAGCGTATTGTGTACGTAGGGGTCTTCCTGCAAGTGTAAAGATGAACTTGTTGCGCTTGCATTTGCGGTGACGTTACAAAAGAAATCTAAACAAATCCAACGTGACTATGCCAGCTTGTTGACATTTGAAGTGTATGAGGAAAGCGTGACAATTCCCGACCCCTTGGGGCTTGAAGACGGCTGGGAGACAGAAAATGACGCCTTATTAAAGTGGCCTCCGTGCATGTACACCGACATAGCGCATTTTTTGTTGATGAAGGACCAGGCACCCCTACTAGCGCAACTTCGTAATGACTACAAAAAAGGTAAATACAAGTTTGACAGCTGTTACCGAGTGATTTGGACAGCTCGTTTGTCTATTTTACAAATTAACATAACAGTAATTTTCCAGATCTAAGTATATGATATTTAATGATGACGGCGTCGCTGATTTTTATGGTAATTTAACAGATAAATAAAAGGTAATATAGTCTATAGGGTCTAAGAGCAGTGATGGTCTGGTGGATACGGTACAGGATCGCTGATCCTAAGGTTGGGGGTTCGAGTCCCCACAGGATCGTCACTGCCCCCCAGTGCAGCTAACTGGGTTATCAAAGGCGGGCCATGTCTCTCACTGTCTATGGTGAGAGGTTCATGTAAACAGAACCATTGCAGACTTTCGTAAAGAGTAGCTGCAAAGCTGTCAGTGTGTTTCTGTCCCTTGCTAAAAATTGTGACAGGAAGGGCATCTGACAAAAACCTAAGCCAAATCAAATGTGCAAAAGAGATGATTCGCTGTGGCGACTCTCAAGAACGGGAAAAAGAAGATAGTCTATAGGGTCGATGAATTCGAATAAAGAACACTTTAATTATAAATTTACTGCTTTAATCCAACGTTTGTGTCCCTCCGGATCCTTCATCTTGGTCGGGAAGGTATATAATGTGAACGGCAGCGGACATGTACACGTGTTAGTCCCAAATTTGCAGGCATGTATACTGCAAATTTCTTTTTTCCAACGCTCAAGATGATAAATGCCGTTCCTACAGTTCACTACCAGCACAATGCGCACCTGGCATATCGATACATGTGATTTAAGGCTTAAGGCAGGCTTTAAGCGGCAGTTGTTAGGATATGTTTACATACAAAAGCAAGTGGCTACCAGAAAGTTTGGTAGCAGTGATGCTTGGATCAGAGGTTGGGTCACGTTCCCCGCACATGCGCAGTCATAATACGAATTTAGTTTATTGAGAAATAGGTCAACCATGGCTCTATGTTTTGTGTTGTAAAAATGGAAGACAAAAAAAAAGAAAAAAAAAAAAATTACAAACATTTCCTGTACACCAATTTATAAATTTATGAAACATTTTTCAACCAACTGTCCCAGCCTGCTAGTTACTAATTAATGTTGAAATAATACTCAGGTAAATAACAATGACAGTGAATTAATTTATATGACAACCATCACCATATTTTTAAAATGAACACAAATTACTTACAGGTGGCTGCAAATTTAAAAAAAAAAAAAAAAAAGAATAAAATGAAAATAAAATTCCCAGACATATTAAACTGTTATCAACAATGCGAGCAAGTTTATCACACAATGATTTTATCAATACAGATTACTTTTATCAAGTTACATTTCAATGCGATTTCACGTAATCTAAACGAAATAAATATTTAGTAATTACCTCTGAGTGCGCTTGTCTGTCGGCCATACGTGCAATACAGCCGCGAGATCCATAATTGATCAGGTCGTTGCAATAAACACACAAGGCCATGTCGGCGAGGTCAGATTTCTTTATGAAACTCGCCACAGGTTCCAATACGTTCTGAATCTGATTGCTGATTTTCACAATCTTTTCGAGCCATTCACACTTAAACTTATTCTTAACATCCTTATCTATTTCTGACATGCGGGATTTCTCTTCTTTTGTTAAAGTTCGCACCATTTTCGGGATTTTCCAACCGGACATTCTCTTCATAAAAACACAACACGCTGCCATTTGCATTGAGCCGAGTCACTTTACATTCTAAAGCTTAAAACAGCCAATCAACGAGTGACTTACAATACGTGAGGTGCTCCACCGAGGAGGAGGAGCAAGTTCACTTGCTTGTGCTTTTGAGACAAAGCGCGGCTTATCCGGACTTCCGATCTTTTGCGCCGTTGAATACTTGTTTAGTACTCAACCTTCACTTGCTCACTTGAAAGGTCTGAAGTCCGGATAAGCCACGCTTTGTCTCACAAGCACCATACGTCACTTGCGACAAGCGCCTACTTTCGATGGCCCTATACGCCCCCTAAAATTTTCTCCCCGGATTTAGACGATTCACAGAAATTACCAATTTGAAACCCACAAAATTCCACGGCTCCATGTGCGCGTGTGTTAATCTGACCTGGTCATCAGACACTTCCACACAGCGGATGGAGAACGGCGGTTTGAGATAAGCGAAGCCCAACAGCGGAGGTCTGGAACAGCTGGTGACAAACTAAAAACATCAGAACAAAACCACAAAGGATAGAATTTAGAACATCAGAAAGAACACAGTCTGGTCACATGTCCAGTATAAATTGAGAGAGATGATGTGTGTTCATGTAGATGTGTAGCTTTAACTGTGTTTCAGTCTTAAATTTAGGTTCAGTGTAAACATGGGGCACATGGTGCTGTTGTAGATGTGCCAACGGTTATTATGGATTTGAGAAGTCAAGGAAAGTCAGTATGATGTTTGTAATTGAGGACAAACACCCAGAATATAGATGCAAACCACCGTTACTTCTATACAATTTACCCACAGATCACAAGAGATCAATTAAACTGGTCATGTGTGAATTATAGTCACATGATAATCTGATTCATTGATAATTAGCAGACAGCCTTAGATTTTAATTTCAGAAGTAGGTGATTTAAGTGGGTTACTACCTCAGACACCCTGTTATCACCCCCTGCACGACAGAATTTTAACTTTAGTTACTGTACATTATTTCAGGTTTACAGCCGTCATCAGTCTTATCAGTCCGGTATTACATTAATAGATTAGTATAGAATTATAAATACCTTCTCTATAAAAACTAATTTAGACACAGCTAGTCCTGATCTCTTTAAGCACAAACCTACTGTCGATTTACTATTTTTACTATTTAATATTATTTGTAGATACTGAATGCCTCATCTCCAGTGTTTTGATATTTATGTTTGGGTTGGTTCAAGTGAATCCTGCCAGTGCTTATCCTCACTTCAAATTTACATATGTAAATATCTTTCAACTAATAAACATAGTCTGTTACATCACAACAGCTATGTTTTACTTGGATTTCTTTATGTGAATGCCATGGCTGTAGAACACTACACAATACCTCAAAAGATACTACAGAATACCACAAAATACTATACAATACTACATATTGATGATGATTATTTCCCTTTGGCTTTTTCCCTTTATCAGGGGTTGCCACAGCGAATGATTCACATGTTTAATTTGGCATAGGTTTTCACGTTGGATGCCCTTCCTGACACAATCCTTGAGCAAGGGACGGAAACATGCTGACGGCTTTGTAGATACTCTTTATGAAAGTCAGCAATAGTTCTTTTACATCAACCTCTCACCATAGACAGTGAGAGACATGGCCCGCCTTGGATAACCCAGTTAGCTGCACTGCGTTTGTGGGGGGGCACAGTGACAATCTTGTGAAGAACGGGACTCAAACCCCCAACCTTAGGATCAGCAATCCAGTGCCCTAAACCTCCAGGCCACCACTGCCCATTATTATACAATACTACAGAATACCACAAAATATTATAGAATATTGTCTGTGTCTGTTGATGTAATTATTTATTCTGTCCATTATTACTGGGACTGAAATGCACTTGATCAAAGAGCTGAATATGTACACGTTACCGCCGATTATCAGTTTTTTATAATGTGAACAGAACGCCGTTACAATCACTCAAGAGATGCGTCTTCCTTCTAGTCGTTTCCTAATAACAGCCAAGTTTCAGAGTTTATAAAATACTTTCAATTACCGGACTGTTCCCTTTTAAAGTCGTCTAACCTGCACCACTAATCGCGTTCATATTGCATTCTCTCATTTACACAGGAATGCTTGGTAGCTCCAATCCCATAATGCATGGCGCTGACATGTGAGTATCTTCAATGTGTTTCACATGCAAACCATCCAATACTTTTGAAGGAGACTGTCCATTAAATAAACCCCAGAACAATGCCAGCAGATACAGCATAAACTCCCAGTGTTTGAATCAGTGTGTCAGTAAAATTATGCTGTGGTATGTGACCTTGAGGAACATGGCCCTCTCTTCAGGAGTGAAGTCACCAGACAGGATGTCCCACAGCCAGATGATCACCCTGTGGCTGCTGTGAAAGCCGCCGTAGTACACCGTGTGTTTTCTAAGGAACAAAAAGACACAATTTACATCCTGTATGTTAACATTAACTGTATAGAATAACAGCAACAAGAAAATCTGATCTTTTTTTGCTGATTTTGATGGACAGATGAAGTATGAAATGTATAACTTCCCTCATTTACATAATTACACAAGAATCAATGTTATATTCAGTCCTTTATGTATGCAGCCCCCTGATACATGCTGTGGTACATTCACACACAATCTACTGAAAGCCACATTCACACATCAACGAGTGACACTCGAGTCACTTTGCGGCTGAACGAACATGAGATTGTGGAAAAGAAAAACAATCAGAAAAAAAAGCAGGGGGTTTGGGGTCCAGGGGCTTAGCCCTGGTGGGGGTTCATGTGGCGAAGCCCCCTGAAGCGAGAGATGTTGTGTGTCTTTCAGCTCTATTTCTGCCTTACACTGAGATCCATTATCAAAAGAAATGGCTCACATGACAAAGTTGATGAAACCGGGTTCATTAAGCTTGATGGACACTGACGGACTTTCAGTGCAGCTACCAATTAATACCAGTGAGGAGTATACAAATAACACACCATCAACAATATTAAGATTATTATTTAATATCAATGTGCAAGTTTTGTGATTGAAATTAAAATATTATGACATGCCAATATTTGAAATGATCGATATGTATAAAATATTCTTTATTTTCTGTAATTTTAGCTAAAGGTAAATATGACATGTAGATTATGCATGGGGTTTATTCCTACTGACTTGTAATAACATGCTGTATCTTAAAATCTTTTACGGATATTTATTAAAATTATTTAGATCTGGTCAATGTCCTGACAATGACAGTCTATATTAGATCGAACTATCAGATCTAATCGATTTACTGCATTAGGCTTAAGTTTAATATAATAGGTTTGTAGTTTATGAAGCTTTAGCAGTGCAGGCAATTGAGCTTTGTCTATGCCAGTCACATGGACCTTTTATATACAGTAACCCCCCAGTTATTCGTGGGGGTTGCGTTCCGCCCCTTCCCATGGATCCTGAAAATCCGCGAAATTATTGCTGCAGTTTTAAAACCCTATGTATGATATTACATGCACTAAAATGTGTTTGTTAAACATATTCTATAGCCAGTCTTACTCATTAATACAGTAATAATGTATTAAAATGACTTTAATTTTGTACTGTGATATTATATATTAATGAATAAAGCGCTTTGGCTTCTTACCAGAAGCTAGAGAAGATGCAGGGCGGTTGCGTGACATCATAGGACTTAAATAATCATTAAAAACACACAAATTAATAATTAAAATATTTTATCTGAAAATTCACTCCATGTATGTAGACAAACGTCTATGTCAGGGGTCAGCAACCCGCAGCTCCCGAGCCGCATGTGGCGGCATTCACCTCTCTGGTGCAGCTCCGTGGCTTTTCAAAATAATGTTGTACCTTACGGTGGCCAAAGGGTGCGCCACAAGGTGCTTATTTACTCACGTCGGAAGCACTTCGGGCTTCCAGGGGTGAGAGAGTTAAACCAGCTTTCACCTGAATGATGTGGGTCGCCTTCCAAAAATGCTCTTTTAGGGTTGAAAATTACATAGATGAAAATTAACAGTCACAGGTGTGGGCGGATATTTATTTGGTGTGGGCGGGGTGATTGTGTGTGTTCCACAAGAACACACAAAATCACCCCGCCCACACCAAAAATATAAAAGAGCCCAAAAAGAGCTTATTGCAAGCAGCAGTGCGCAACACCGAGGCGGTCCCAGACAAGCCGAGAGACATAGTCCCTCCAGCATGTTCTAGGTCGACCCCGGGGTCTCTTCCCGGTTGGACATGCCCAAAAACACCACATCAGGGAGGCGTCCGGGAGGTATTCTGACCAGATGTCCGAGCCACCTCAACTGGCCCCTCTCAATGCAGAGGAGTAGCAGATCTACTTCGAGCTCTCCACGGATGGTAGAGCTTCTTACCTAATCACCGGCGAAGGAAGCTCATTTCAGTCGCTTGTATCCGCGATCTTGTTCTTTCGGTCACTACCCACAGCTCGTGACCATAGGTGAGGGTTGGAACGTAGATCGACTGGTAAATGGAGAGCTTCGCCTTGTGGCTCAACTCCTTCACCACGACGGACCGGTACAGGCTCCGCTGAACAGCAGAGGCTGCAGCAATCCGTTGATCTCCTGCTCCATCCTTCCCTCACTCGTGAACAAGACCCCAAGATACTTGAACTCCTCTACTTGGGGCAGGACCTCATTCCCTACCCAGAGGGTGCATTCCACCCTTGTCCGACTGAGAACCATGGCCTCGGACTTGGAGAGACCGATCCTCATCCCGCTGCTTCGCACTCGGCTGCAAATTGATCCAATGAGAGCTGGAGGTCCCGACTTGATGAAGCCAAAAGGACAACATCATTCGCAAAAAGCAGAGACGAGATCTGATGTCCACCAAACCAGAACCCCTCGACTACGCCTAGAAATTCTGTCCATAAAAATTATGAACAGAATCGTGTGACCAAGGACAGCCTTGGCGGACTCCAACTCCCACCGGAAACGAATTCGACCTGTCGTTACCAATACGGACCAAACTCTGGCTCCGGTGATACAGCGACTGAATGGACGTAGCAATGGGTCAGGAACGCCGTACTCCCGGAGAACGCCCCACAAGATTGTTCGAGGGACACGGTCGAAAGCCTTCTCAGTGCCCTCCACTCCAGTGATGGGCGGACCTCCACCCAAACCCCCAGAGTCTTCCTCTTTCATGCGTATTGGTGGGATTGAGGAGGTCCTCAAAGTATTCCCTCCACCTCTCGACGACATCCCCAGTCGAGGTAAGCAGCTCCCCACCTTCACTGTAAACAGTGTTTGTGGAGAACTGCTTCCCCCTTCCTGAGGCGTCAGATGGCGGTCCAGAAACTTTTTGAAGCCAACCGATAATCACTTTCCAGCCCTCACCGAACTCCTCCCACGCCCAAGATTTTGCATCTGTGACCGCCTCGGCTGCAGCACGTTTGGCCTGCCGGTCCCACAGGCTAATAAAACCCGATTGGCCTTCTTCAGCTGGACGACCCCCTTCATCGCAGATGTCCACCACCGGGTTCGGGGGTTACCACCATGACAAGCACCGACGACCTGTCCATTGCTAATATAATGAATAAATAATAAAGTTTTAAAAAAGATCCCATGAAGGGATGGTGAGGTAGATCCCCAACCTATGAACACATCTGGCTGCACCTCGTCCCTCGCTTCGTGGGACAGATATTCTTTTTCTTTATAAAAATACAAGAAGGACTCGAACACATTCACTCATTTTCTGAACCACTTAATCCTAACGAGGGTTGTGGGGAGGCTGGCAATTTTTTTTTTTTTTAATCCAAATGTTTTTGTTGCAAGCAGAATTGTAATTTAATTGTCTCTGCGGTTGTTTAAATCAGTGCAACACATTGTTGTTTTATATTAACATGAAGGAAAAAGCGGAAAAACATTATTTGCAGCGTTATTTGATTTTAAATGTCAAAAAAGGATTTGTGGCTGCAGTTGTTTCTTTAATGTGGAAAATGGGTCCAAATGGCTCTCTGAATATCAAAAGGTTGCCGACCGTTGGTCTATGAAGATGAAAGACCTACGCTTAAAAAGGTATGCGAATGCAGGCTATAGCCTATAATCATCGTATAAATGTCTAACATTAGGCTATATATACATACACACACACACACACACACACACACTAGTTAGTAGTCTAGTATAAATCTAGAGCTACAGTATAGACCAAAATGTCTATTGCCTGTATTACTCAAGTTAACATCTATAATCAGTAACATTCAGTCCGATAATATTACCTAGGACTTTTAATTTTCGAGATATGCATATCAAGGCCGAGATCTACACATAAGGAGCATGGTAATGTTATAGGTGAGAGCCGAGTTGTTTTAAAACTTAGCACGAGCCTCATAGTTTATGATATCTGTACAGAACTCACAAATTGCTTTGCCGGGTTTGTTCATGTTAAGCGCCGTGTTTTGCTACCAGTTAAGGAAAATGTCAAATTCTCCCTCCAGCCATGACGATCGAAATTTATTTATTTATTTTTTTACATTCAAATCAATTTCTTTAATTCTCGCTGTGTCTCGAGCATCGATGGGCATCACCATTTTGTTGAAACACATGCATCTCACAAACGACGTCTTCCGGTGTATCGAAATTCCACCATTTATTGGAAAAATCTCATCCATGTGAACTGCACACGAAGTCGCCAATTTTACAGTCTATGGAAGCAAATATTAAAACATTCCGGCTCTTGATGACAGTCAATCAGCAGAATTCTTAAGCTCTGATTGGTAATTGCTTGAATCGTGCAGCATGAAAGTTCGGCTGAGCTGAATTCTGAACCCGCCCACTTCATGTCACTTGAAATTTCACCTCTAATTGCTCGTTCCGTTGGTGTTCACGGACTCTTTACATCATCTGGTTTTCACTCTGTGTGGATGTGAATTAATACACAATAATGCTGAATAAAAGACAGAATGAGAGGTCAGACGTACTTGAGGTCATCCAGATCGATCTCTGCGTTGTCCCCGGAGATCAGCCGCTGCACTTCCGGGGTGGAGAACATGTGCAGCCACTCGGGGTTAATGATGCTGCGGAAACCGCGGATAAATGCTCCGGTCTGCTCCTTTATCTGTGTGTGCATCCGGAAATGAGCCATCAGGTGGATGTAGCTGATCCTGGAGAGATCAAGAGACGGAGAGATTGAGCGCACGTGAGAGATGAAATACCAAATTTTATTTCATCCTATTTAATCTCTCCTAATTTTAGTCGTGTCCTATTGCCACCCTTCAAGCATTGCTTCCCAATCGCATACGAACACCACTAACCAGGAAGGGGCACAAGCATTCACATGCTCCCTGCAGAACATGTGATGCTGCTTCCCACTTTTTTCTTCAACATTTGGAGGTCAACAACTTTGAAGGAAAGAGCTACCCGCCATTTTTATCCGAATGATGATCTAGTGATCGCTGTGAGTGACAGGGACGTGAGCGTACGCCATCCCCCTGGACTCGGAGTTGTGGATGACTGCAGTATCATCCTTGATTCAAACTTGTGATCTCCAAGTTGACAGTCACGCACCTTATCCATGTGCACAAGCAGAGCATTCTGTACTAGTCTCCTCGTGCTAGGCAAGCTGTAGGAAAGTGTGAAGGACTCACTTGTTTTCATTAGTAACAGGAATGGTCTTTCCACCCGGAATCAACTCATGACACACTAACTGTTGGGATAAAGAGAAAAAAATTAAGAAAAAAAAAAGGAAAAAAAGTTGTAGAATAAGAGGGAAGGTAAAGACATGGAGAGAACAGAATGAGACTAAAGAAGTGGGAGAAAAATGATGATTTTTATTACCTGTCCCATCACATCCTCATCATACGATAAAGTTAGACCCAAATCACTGACATCACCATCATAACGCTGCAAATCACACACACAGGTTTTATATTTCTCGATCTTCAGGATCACCTTAATGAAAGCTTTCACAGTGAGCTGGTGAGAGTCTGAGGTGTGAGAGCACCTTGATAGACGTGAGGTTCTTGTAGAACTCCGAGTCGAGTGAGGGCAGCTCGTCGATGGAGCTGTAGAACGAGCTGTGGTGATGTCCGAGCACTTGACTGAGGAAGAACGAGGCGAAGGGGACGTCCACCACGATGCCCTCATACAGTGCTTTTCCCAACATCTTCCCCACAAACTCAAACAGCTGCAGGTGGTTCTCATGGAGACTGGACGTGGGTGACGGGTACAGGCGCTCATTCCCACTAGTCGTCTGGACAGGAGGGGGGGGGCGATTACAGACCAGACAGTGAATTTAATAAACAAACAAAAAAAAAAATTTGAAAATGTTACTATAGTAACCGTGACAATTTGATGGATGATGAATTGAAAAATGATGTCATCACGGCCCAAGTTAACATGGAGTACTGTTTTTAAACATCAATTCTTTAATATTTCAGGTGTTTAATGTATGCTTAAATGTAGTCATTTTTAAATGTATTATTTTTATTATTAATTTTTACATTAAAAAAAAAAAAAAATTACTTTCCTGATGGCACAGTGGATAACATGGCCTGGGTTCAAGTCCCGGGCTCAGGCTTTTCTGTGTGGCGTTTGCATGCTCTCCTCGTGCTTGTGTGGGTTTCCTTTTAATAGTTACATATTTATTATTCTTTAAATATTAATTTGTTTTAAAACTATTTTCCTGATGTGGTTAGCATGTAGTTCTGGGTCCGATTCCCCTGTGCCTGTGTGGGTGTCCTCTAGATAATCCAATTTCCTCCCACAGTCCAAAAACATGCACAGTAGGTTAACTGGCTCTTTCAACTCACCCCCAGGCCCAAGAATGAATGGAATGGCTGTGTGCGTGTTGTCTCTGCAGGGGGCTGACGAGCTGTTCGTGTACCTCGGCCCTGTCCAGAATCGACAGAGAAGGGTGCCAGCCTCCCCACGACACTAATTAGAATTAGCGGTTTAGAAAATGAATTAATGTATTAATCTTGGTGGACATAGTTCCCAGTGTCCAGGTACTGAATTTAAGCCTTTTGACATCAACACAAATTTATCAATAAATAAAATGTATTAAAATCCTCTACTTGCACACTCGGACCTTGATGACATCATTTGGAGACTCAAGTTTTAAAATAACTGCCTCATAAATTATTAAACAGAAGCCATCGGTCTGAAATTTTGCCCACCGATGGAAATCCATCTCGAGATTTAAATCACATTAACTTTGAGCAGGTGTTGTCTTCCCCTTTAACACTTAAACTGTTGTTGTTGTTCTCGTGTTGTTGTGCTTGATTATAAAGAGAAACACCATATAAGACCTTAAACAGGTTGAGCGCAGGATTGAAGACCTTCTTGATGATTTCCTCCAGAAACTCCTTAAATACTCCGTCCTGATCGATCCCAGCCTCGTCCACCCCCAGGTCATTCACAAACTTCACACGGATCACACCTTTAATGGAGTTCACAGGTAACCGACGCAGCTGATCATAACCATCCTGCACACAGAGACGCGAGACAAGAAGCACACACACACGAATACAAAGAGACACAAAGTACACACAAACGGAGAGAGAGAGAATCGGAAGGCACAGAGAGGGACAGACACAGACACACACAGCGAGAGATGAATAGAAAATTTAAAATAAATACAGCTGTAATGTTTTATTTGCAAATCAGTGAGCTACTTGAATATCAGTGTTCACCAGGTTACATTTGTTAAAAATAAATGCACATCGGAAAGGACACACACACACACACCTCCAACATGCGAGAGCGTCGGATAGTTATGTGTGTCACATGTGGGGAGGCGGAGCTCGTCTCAACCAATCCCAGTGTCTCCTTTTCCTTAGTCACAATGTTCCGGAACAGCAGCACCCTCTGATTGGACGGACCGTGAGAGAGTAAATACGTTTAAATCAGGAATAAATAAACGTGTGCAGTGAACTTGAGTTTGAGATGTGATCAGGGGGACTGACGTTTTTATGTGGAAGGACGTGGGGCATGTACTGCAGCAGCAGCTGAGCTCTTTTCTTGCCTTTATCCAGCTCTTGGAACAGCAGAGTGGGCTTCAGGTCCCTGTTACACACACACACACGGTCAGATCACCATAATTTCAGGGGACAATACACAGACCCACATTCATTTCCAGGAGCCACACCCCAATACTAACCATACCACTACTTTCCGAACCCGAACTTTAAAACATGTCTTCATCTTAAAAATTATTTATTACTTATATTATGGGATGGCAGCACGGTGGCATAGTGGTTAGCACGTCCGCCTCACAGCAAGAAGGCCTGGTTCGATTCCCGGCCTGGGCATTTCTGTGTGGAGTTTGCATGTTCTCCCCGTGTTTGCGTGGGTTTCCTCCGGGTGCTCCGGTTTCCTCCCACAATCCAAAGACATGCACAGTAGGTTAATTGGCCGTTCTAAATTGCCCGTAGGTTCGCATCGTGCAGAAGGCAATGGCAAACCGCTGCACTAATCCTGCCAAAAAACCTCCATGAAGATGATAATCAGGGCGTTATCCTTCATGGCGGGTCGCCAATGGTCGTCCTATGACTCAGGCACTGGATAGATAGATATTATGGGGCTTGCATTTTATCCGCATTATAATGACAATTCCCCATAACGTGTCTGTAAACCGATTTAGACCACAAGGTGATGAATATCTAGATTTAGTATTTTTATTTCCCATTCCGAGTGTCTCACATGTACATAAACTTGATGCTTAATGTGATCACTACGACTTACTTGCGTAGCCAATGTTCATCAGGAGTGAACCTCCTGCGACAGTCTCTCTCGTATAGCACCATCAGCCAGCCGTGCACGCTGTGGAACAGATCCAGTTTCTCCCCTTTCGCATTTTCTGCAAACACATCAGACGCAATTCATTGCAATATAATGGATGCACACTCACACACACACCCCTTCCCAAACGGTACTCTAGGAGAGAGAAGTGGATTATGGGAACTCACCTAGAATGCCATCCCAGATCATTTTATACACAAACGTGTTTAGGAAGGACGAGATGGTGATCAGCTCCTCCATCTTAAAAGAAATCTGCTCCTCGTAAACCTCAATATCATCCAGGATCCTGTTCAACACCGGCAGCATTCATTACACAAACACACACACCCTTTTATCATCCAACACACACACTGATGTAGACGTTATGTACATTTTATAATCCGGATGTAGGTGTTACTGAAGCATACAGTAGTACTCATGGAATAGTGTGTATGTGTGCCGGTATGTGTGGGACTGACGTTATGAGATGTCGTGAGCAGTCACAGAAGAGCATGAGCATGGCGAGCAACTGCTTCGACTCATCGGTGTCATTGTTGAGACACTCGAGGAAGAGTTTGAGCCCACCCTGAGGTCCGAGTTCACAGATAAAAGCCCACAGCTTTGGCAGCAGCTCATCCAGATATGTCAGACCTATACACACACACACACACACACACCAACAATAACAACAATGAACAGGCTGAAAGGAGAAGGAAGGGATCAGAATACAAACTACATAAAAGACATGAGGTTGGGTGCTGCAGTGAAAAGGAGTTTCCGAGCTGAAAGCGTGAAAAATAATTCAATCTGTGTTTTATATTCGAGACAGGCCACCAGGTAGGCATAATAATAATAATAATAATAGTTGCAGTATAACAAAAACAGAATAGGAGTAGGATGCTCGTATTTCATGCCGCTAAGCATAAAGTCTGTATTCGAAACTAGAATAATGTTTTCAACAGTCAGTGCATTAGCGAATGAGCATCTGTGTGTGTGTGTGTGTGCACGCGTGTAGTGACCTGTGAGGATCTGCAGGCGGATCTGTGTCAGTGTGGTGAGTGCCGTCTGATATAGCACACACACACTGCACACTTTCTGCACCTCGGCAGAGTCGACTCGCTTCCCCCCCACTGGCTTCAGAATGTTCCGGACTGACGCGGACTTCTGGAACGCGCGCTTAAACAGATCTGTACAAAACCAAAAGAGGAAAGAAAAAAAAAAATGAATACAGATTTGTATATTCCGCTTCAATACCTGATTATATGGATCTAACATCATTCTGAAATCACTCACTGAACTGCTTACTACTACTGCTTGGGTTATGCAGAAAGTGCAGCCTGTCTCAGCCGACATGGGGCAAAGGCAGAGTACACCCTGAACAGTTTGACGGACCATCACAGGGCAAACACACACACACGTACAGTAAAACCTCCGCTGACGAACGCTTAAGCTCACGAACTTTTCGCCTCAAGAACATTAAATTTGCGAGCATATAGTCTCTGCTGACGAACTAGTTTTCGGCGGACGAATCAAACCACGCGGTCGAACAGCGCCACGGTGGCGGCCACGAGAAGCTGACGCATGCTCATGGCGTCACAGTTCGTCACACCCCTTTCTTTGAGTGCGGAAGTGGTTTGTGTTTGATAGACATTTTGGACCATATTGAGTGTACTTTTGCTATTATGGGACCGAAAAAGACCCCACCACAGGCGGAGATCATTGAAAAACACGAACGAGGTGTGCGTTTGTGTGACTCAGCGTCCCAGTACCAGTACGCTAAGTCTACCACCATCCTTAAGAACAAGGAAGCTATTAAGGGTGCGTGTGTGGCTACGGGTGTTTCCAAACAGTAGGCGTTTCCAAACTCTCCTTCCAAACAGTAAGTCCCTCCCTCCCTCCTCCTCCCACTCCATTCCATCAAGCCATCAACTACCATCACAAAGGTAAATAAAACGACTTTATTATACAGTACAGTTTATTTCTTTAATTACAGTACAATAGCACATTTATTATACATAAAATAAGGTATATTTGTGTGGAGTTTTAAGGCTTATTTAGTAGAAAATTATGTTTTATGGGGACCTGGGAACGGATTATTCTCATTTTAATGGTTTCTTATGGGAAATAAATGTTCGGAAGACGAACTTTTCGCCTCACACACACTTTCTGGGAACCAATTATGTTCGTGAGCAGAGGTATCACTGTACAACCATTCACAGTTCCACTCACCCACACAAAGGGACAATGTGCATGTTTTTGGACTGTAGGAGAAAACCAAAGCACCTGGAGGAAACCCATGCAAGCACAAGGAGAACATGCGCACACCCTATACCAGGGATTCAAACCCAGGACCTTCTTGCTGTAAGGTGGATGTGCTAACCACTCTGTAAATATAATGGAAATAATGTTTCTAGCCACGGCATAAGCAGGACTCATTCAAATTAAAGTCGGTACCCACTTTTGACAGGCAGGTTGTTCTGAGCCGAGGTTGGTTGAGAAGAAAGAGGGGCGGGATCTTGCACCTCTAGTTTTTTGCTGAGGACATCACAGAAGAGTGTGCAGATCACAGGAACACCCCACAGATACTGCAGCTGCCTCGTCACCAACGGCATCGACTCATTCAGTCTACATGTAAACAAAAAATACTTATAATAAATAATCAGAAACAGTGTGGAAGACACAGCGTGCCGTCGCTTTATAAGATTAATTTTATATATTATGAGTGTGTTGCAAAGTTTCTAAAGACAAACATAAGTGTAAGACAGTGAATTACAGAATGAGAGAGAGTGGAACCGTGTGTGTGTGTATGTATACCCATAGTCGACGGTCTGGGAGAACCAGCCCAGGACCGGATGCCAGTGTGTGAGGTTGGATTTTTTCTGAGAGACGTATCTCTGACAGTACGAGAGCATGTCCGTGAGATCTCTGACAAAGTGACTCGCTTCCTGCTCCAGAACCTTCACATTAAAGTAACCCAGCTGGATAAGGTTACCTACACACACACACACATACACCAGGGTTAATACAAGCACAAATTAAATCTGTTGGGCTTTTATACCCGAGCCTGGTGGCCCATCAGAGCCACTGTAGCGTGAAGTGACCAGGAGTTCAACTCCTCCTGAATGGGACAAAAGTCCATCACAGGTTACCTTCCAAATACAATCACTATCCGAGTTATGACCTAGACTGGTTCTGACGAACCAGTAGCGAGTCGGATATTTAACACACCGAAACCGAACCCACCCAGCACTCGCTATGAATCGATGCGAAGTGTATTCTTCACCTGCACGTTCTTTCAACATGCGAGATAAACTTGTAGCCTTACTTTGCACTGCTCGCAACATCACTTTCACATTTCTTTGCCTTATTATCTTCCAACCACGTCTCTAGCAATTTTTCCATCTCTGCAATCGGTCCTTCACGCTGGTTTGTGATGATAGTTGACTTAATCGGGGCTGCTGCTGCTTTCACTGCTTCCTTAATGCGCTCCTTGTCCTTCAAAATTGTCGACACCGTGGAGTGGGAGAGATGGAGAGCGCATTTTCATCTTCGTCTCCAACAACAGTGCCTTCCTTGCTTTCTTGTAGAACTGATATCTGATGAATCGGACTTCCTCTTGGGGGGCCATGGTAACGGTGTACAGTAAATGAATGTAAAATTGTATTGTAAGAGATGTTACTGTGGCGGTATCTACTCACCGAGTGTACTGGTAGAATGCTGTGAGTGTGAGATGCTGGGACGCTGCGCTGCTTATCTTACACACTGCGCTGCCGGAGATATACAGTAAACCGTAAACTGATAATAGGCATCGGCTAGACGTGATCGTAAGTACGAGTGGTCGTAACTCACGTACGTCGTAACTCGGATCGTGACTATTTTTTACTGGTACACTTTTATATTGCTGGGTGGACAGAGGCACATTTGGGGTTAAGACGTCACCCAAGGGTCTTAATAGAAGCACAAACACGGTCAATAAAAATAACGTAAAGTGCAACGTATTTAAATATAGATATAGAAATACGTTACCCATTAAGCACAGCGTGTGACTTCCCTCCAGACACACACAGATATCTAAACACTGCTCTTCTCGACTCAGGAATAAGATGAACTTCCTCATCAGATCATGAGTTTGAATAGTGACCATGCACTACATAGAACACACACACACACACAGCAGGTTTCTTTAAATGGATCAAACTGGAAACACTAAGCACAGAAACACAGCTTCTGGTGAGTCTTACACATTAATAATTATCATATAAAAATTTTGATGTTTTTGCACATATCGTGTTTGTGTGTGTGTGTGTGTGCGTACATCTGGAGTGAGGGTGTTGAGATGAGAGATGATGGCAGGAACGGACATGATGTGCAACAGGAAAGACCTCAGCAAGTTATCAGAGAAATGTGCTGCTATGACTGGTCTGTAACACACACACACACACACACACACTTTTTACAGTGTAGCATTTTAGCATTGCATATTAGAGTGTTCAATATTAAAAGCATGGCAAGAACATTACTGGAGTAAACTTGGTGGTCATGGTAACAGACCTGAGTGACAGAGTGAAGATGGCGGTCAGTGTGCCTTTGGAGAGGGAGGGACGGGATCTCGCCA
The DNA here is from genome assembly GCA_024760905.1 of Plotosus lineatus. NCBI lineage: Eukaryota > Metazoa > Chordata > Actinopteri > Siluriformes > Plotosidae > Plotosus > Plotosus lineatus. Next base: position 13,081,131 of record CM045734.1, on the reverse strand, counting down.
ATCCGTTGGTTAATAAAATCTGCAGGGGTTCAGAAGAGAAGGGAACAGTATACTCATACGGATTCATATTAAAACATGCATGCGTGTGTGTGTGTGTGTGTGTGTGTGTGTGTGTTAGACCTGTAGAACAGAGTAGAAGCCCTTCTGGTTGAGGTGACCCATGATGTTCTCACAGACCTTGTTTAATGCAGGTTTCATCGCCTCACCTTTACACACAAACGCACCTTACTTTCCTTAGCACTCACTCACAACTCAGATCATTTAACCAGCATAAAATTTTAATTAAGCTCAAATCAATTTTATATCACACTATCTACGGACAAGTTTTGGTTAGTGACATTTATAATGCACAAGAACAACAGTGCAATACAGTATAAAACACGGGTGTCAGACTCGTGCCTCAGAGGGCCATGTGGCTGCAGGGCTTTGTTTCAACCAAGCAGCAGCACACCTGACTTTGCTCATGAAACAAACAATTTGAGTCTTCAGACAGTTGATTGGTCAATCTATGTGCTCTGTATAGAGACTGACCAATCAGCTGCCTGAAGACTCAGATCAGTTGTTTAAATGAGCAAAGTCAGGTGTGCTGCTGCTTGGTTGAAACAAAAACCTGCAGCCACACGGCCCTCTGTGGCACGAGTCTGACACCTGGGGTATAAAACATACACACAGAGAGAGAGAGAGCACTAACCTTTCCCTCGCACTATTTTCCATGTGGATGTGTCTGAGAAGGTGATGAGCATCGTCAGATACAGGGTCACTAATTTATTATCCTGCAAGATGTCCGGCTACACAGAGAAGAGAGGAGAGAGAGAGAGAGAATGTGAAAGAAAGGAGAGAGCCATTAAAGAAAACAACAATTCCTTAAATTTGGTGTTAATTCTAAAATAAGTGTGTGATGCTGCATTTAAAGATTTTTCTAAGTGAGCCGAGCGTTCTGATTCATTATAACACATTTCATACTTTATGACCTTATCACCTGCATTCATAATTATAATAAATAAACATCACTACATTATTACTCATCACTCCTACAAATTTTAATCCTCTTAGGGATGGGGGTTGGAGCCCATCTCAGCCGACCCAGTTTACACCCTGAACAGCTCACCATTCCACTGCAGAACAACACACAGACAACCATTCTATCCTCACTCACACCTAGGGGCAATTAAAAACCGAAAAGAAGCCTAATGTGATATCATTGGACTGTGGGAGAAAACCGGAGTACCCAGAGGAAACCAATGAACATGCAATCTCCGCGCAGAAAAACCCGGGCCCGAGACTTGAACCTGGGACCTGCTTGCCGTTAGGCGGATGTGCTGACTACTACGCCACCATAACACTGCCACTACATTACTATGATCAAATTTATTTGAATTTAATTTCCACCAAGCAAACTTCTACAAGATCAGAATAGTTATGCCTTTAATAAAGTTACCTTTACACTATATTACAGGGCTTTATTAAATAAATAAATCATACTTTAATTTAAAAAAAAAAAAAAAAAAAAAAAAAAAAAAATTCTCCCTAATTTAGTCATATCCATTTCCCACCCATCAAGTATTGCTTTCCCATCACCCAACCACCACCAACCAGGGGGGTTGAAAGCATATACACGCCCCTTCCATGACATTCAGTGCTAGCCACCCGCCTCTTTTTGAACTGCGGCGCATGTGTATTTTGGGGATGATCTAACACACTCAGACAGAAAGCGTTATCCGCCTCCTGAGCTCATTCGTACAATGATTGGCTGGCGATCACTGTGAGTGACAGGAAAGTGAGCACATACTGTCCCTCCCTCCAGTGAGAGCTCGGCCAATTAGCTCCCATGGACTCCTGGCCACGGAAGGCTGTGGCATTAAACTGGATTCGAACTTGTGATCTTTGGATTGATAAGTCACACACCTTGTCGACGCTCGACTCGAGAGCAAAATCACCCTTTAACGAATCTAATTCACGACACGTTATTATTAACAAACAAACAATAATAATAGATGTAATATCATGAGGATGGTTATTATAAATACTTTGAGTTTCTTGAGGAACTCGCAGGAGATCCAAAGCACATCTTTGATTTGTTTGAGCCAGGGAATGGTCAGGTCTTTAGAAAGCGCCAGAGAGACGTACCACACCTACAAAACAACATGACATTGAATTCACAAACTCACACCACGCCTCCAACACGAAGCACCACCCCTCCAAAACGGAGACGCGTTTATGTTTAGTGCACTTACCTTCGGCTCGTTCTCCGCCTCCATGCTGCACAGAATCAATCTACAGAGCTTCTCAAACCTCTGTGGAGACAAAAATGTGATCAATCATCTCAAACAGAAACGTACAACACGTCTAATCCCAGGCGTAATGAGCTCCGAAAGGCTCCTCCCCTCAGTAAACTCCTGCACCGATACCTACCACTTTATCATCTCTGTGGAATATGAATAATAATTTCCTGGTGATTTTGAAGATGGACAGAGCGTTTCTCTTACAGGTTCCTGTTTCTCCTGCTGTGAAGAACTCGTCCACCTCGTTCCTGAAAAAGAAGAAAAAAATACTCTGATGAAAAACAGAAATCGCGACATACACGCTACTCCCAAAACGCAACGCACGTCTACCGTAGAAGGTTCAGAACATCTGTGCCCTTGTACGTGCAGTATTACATCTGGTTCAGGTGTGAAAGAGGAGGAGCAGCTCACCTGATTTCTCTCTGCAGTCTACAGCGACAGATAAACCTGCGCACCAGAGCCTGGATCAGTGTGGCCGCTCGCTCTCTCTCCTTCTGCCCTTTCCTCTCCTCACGCGCCAGACGCGCTTTATCCAGGAACTGAGACTTAGACGTCTGCGTTGTGCTGAACATCTTTCACAAGCAGTACCTGCACAAGATCAAGGTCACTCTAATACACGTGTAAAACACTAAACAGTGTACGAGAGACAAAGTGCGTGTGAGAGACAGAGTGTCTGAGTTATTGTGAGAGGGAGCGAGAGAAAAAGTATGTGTGAGAGCTTGTGTGTGAGAGCGAGAGAGAGAGTGTGCACTGCTCAAAATTCGCAGTAGTCCGGTCGCCCGAGGTGACTTAATTTCTCATTTGGCGAGTTAATTCAGTCACCAGCCATCCCAGTTGGCTAGTTGAAGATTTATTTTAAAAAATTAAAAGCAACTGCTTGCTTATCTAAAACATGCAAAAATAAATAAAATAAAGATTAAAAACACATCAACCAACTAAGCAGAATACTCCTAATATTCTTCGAAGTGAAAAACCTTGTATCAGTGTGTTCATCGCCACTGCGCATGCATGACGCCTCTCGCTGAATGTTACGTTCTCACGCGATATGACAAGAAAAATTTCCTTATGACCGTATCATCCATGTAAACACGTGTTATTATTGACATGTTCAACTGTCAAAACAGCCTCGTCATGTGGAATTGCTTAAAAGGTGTTATGCCGTCAGCTGAGACAGGGAATGGCAACTCCGAGCAGAAGAGGAGAAAAATGCCGCTGACGAATACAAGGCGAAAAAACGCCAATGGCTTTACAAGCTTGCATGGGAGCACTGTCGGACCTGGCTTGACTATGATGTGGCTTCCACACTTGTTTTGTACACCCTGTTCAGTTTTTTTTTTTTTTTTTGGCAAGAGTTTTGTCTTGGTGATAAATAAATCTGCGTTTGTAGATGGAAGCAGCAATTTCAAGTATGAAAGTGTCGTCACGCTCGAAGGAAGTGAAAATCACAGGCCGTGGTTGCTGAGACTGCCCGCATGACTGCTGTCGGGGAGCAACCCAGCTGAGGAAATGATTCAACCATTGAATAAAGTGATCTTTGATAGGTTAATAATCACGTTCAGAACATGTCATGGACAGATTTTGTATGGCAGTGCGAGTTCGATGAGATGATGGGTCTAGACGTGAGAAAGACCTGCAAGAATGAGAAATCTTCCAAGATTTTTTTCACATTATACAGCTGAATGGGAGTGTATTAAAACAGGTGAAACTTTACGAAATGCAAAATACATCAGCACCATGTGTGGTGGGAACACAGATTCATCAGTTACCGAAGAAGAGGTTTTTTCTGTCAGGTGGGCTGCAAGTCCGATTTTCCAGAATAGAGGCAGTGCAGAAGTGTGATGCTGGTCATGTCATGTCAGCAATTGAAAAATCTATCTGCACACTGACGGGTCAAGGAAAAAAATAAAAGATCGGATGGGTTGGTTCTGAAAGCAACGGCACGGCAGTGATGATGGGGAGAAAATCAGGTGTAGCCGCTAAATTAAAGGAGCAACAGCCCCTTTTACAGGCCGTGCATTGTTTTGCCGCACAGGTAGGAGCTGGGACACAAAGATGCTTGTACGACAATAGCAGAGTATAAACAGTTGGATACATTTTTGTCCAACGTTTACTATTTCTATCACAACAGTGCAATGATTGGTGGAGTTGCCTTCGAGCAAATACTCTCTCGGATTTGATGTTAATCAAGTTACATCTCCCTGATGTCTCTCCATTTGATCCAACAGAGGCCATCCATGTCTGGAATGCAAGTGCACGATCACAAAGGAGGCCAACACATACACCCGGTGGAAAAACAGAAAAGGTGGGTTTGTCTGAATCAGATTCCGATGGATCTGATGGTGAAGTGGTTGATGATAATTAGAAAACAAATACAGTAATCCCCCTTGTTTCGTGGTTTATGGAGACCAGAGACCAGCCTCCCCCCCGAAATGCAAAAAACCGTCAAATGCCTTCTGCCACTTCTTAAGGACCCCCACCCACCTATATATTATAATAAAATTTATATAGAAGTTAATTTTAAAGTATTCTATACAAGTTAATGTATACAGGCAACGTATATTAATATATAAAATTATACACCTTATAATGACAATCTTTTCCTTTTGGCTTTTCCCTTCAGGGGTCGCCACAGCAAACTATCCGCCTCCATCTCACCCTATCCTTCATGTCCTCCTTCACCACATCCATAAATCTGGTCTTCCTCTTGGCCTTGTGCCTGGTAGCTCCAACCTCAGCATCCTACTACCAATATCACACCTTACAATGACAATATATATATAAATAAAATACTGTATAATAAACCTTATAAACAACAAATCCACGGCCACGTCGAGGAGGACAATCACTAGCGGCACTGGTGCCTGGGTGGGGCTCGTCAGCGCCTCCAGAGTCTTTGCTTTAGTAATCATCATGTTAGTGTCCAGACAGACTCACATTATTTTTACGGCAGTTCGTAATCCACAATGATGAGGCATTTTCTATTCTCACAACTGTTATGGTCTGTGCTAGTTGGCGGCGTTTAACCCTCCTTCTCTCTCTCCATAAACTGCATGCGCTGGTGAGGGGCATGGCTGTTACCCACAGGCGAAATCCAGAGTGCACCTGAATTCAATCAGCCATAAAGAGCTCCGTGCTTGACCAGTTTCCATGTTGATACTCTCCCAGTGATTTTGGTTTTCCCTCACCACTACAGTGAACACAATTTTTCCCACACCCCAGTGCTTCCCTTGAGCTCAAAAAAGTCATGAGGGAGGAAAGGTGTGTTGGATGCTGGGAAATATAATCTCAACCAATTAGCTTGATGGATTCACAGCCAATCAAAGAACACTCAAGTCAAGCAGGAGAACAGAGCATGTTGGGTAGCGTAGTTGAATATACATATAGCGCTCGTGAATTTTGAATAATCTTTAATTTCCCGATGGGAAATACCGCAATTTTACAGGGAAGTGAAGTAGGAAACGTGAAGTGGTGGGGGATTACTGTATAGCCTAATGCTACAAAAAACATTGCTCCTAAGTCAGAATACATTTTGGTGCTGCTTATTTTTTAATTATCTAATATTGTGGTGTGAAGAATTACAGTATTGCAGCTTCTATGGAAAAAAAAAATTTCTAGTCACTTTCTAGTCCAATGTGAAGTCCCTTAAGATAGTAAATATATTAGATTTTTGTATTAATGTTTAAAGGGAAAATCCAACCAAATTCATGTTTGTGTAAAAATTAATGAATACACACACACACACACACACACACTCAGGTAAAAGAAAACTTCAACAAACGTCAACTCTCACAGAAAATACAAATAATATGTGAGGTGCTCCACCGAAAGTAGGCGCTTGTCGCACAAACCACTTTTGAGTTCGGATTTTTGCATAAACTACTAAAACAAGTATTCAACTATCACTTGTTCACGTGAAATCGACTAAAACTAAAAATGTCTTTTTTCCATTTTTTCTGATGAGTACCCTCATAAAAGCAAACTTACTTGTTTTCGTTGCAATTATTCAGTGAGTTCGGTACAAGACACACTATAATCCATACACCAGAAGAACAGTCGTGAAGTAGTCTCTCCACTTTGGATACTGTTTTGATATTAAAATGCCGTTTCGGTGAATAAAATAAAAGGTTATGAAGACTATATTATCGTAAACAATGCAGGCTAGTTGCTAAGGAAGATCTGAAACGAGCACACTGATTGGTCAGCTCGGGCTTGCACATGTGCCGTGCCCATCACACAACGTCTGGTATTCACTTCCGGGTTCCGGTTTACTGCATGCGAAATGCGGAATTTATCTCCGACTTTCTCTTCAATAACAGTCATTAACTTTATTTATAATATTGTGAATACACAATTTATGGAAAAGGAGAGTGAAATGTCATCTGTGATGTCCAGCTACATTAGTATAGATGTTAAATTTGCCGCAAGAATTGGGCTTTGAAGATGCCGGAATGCTTGGCGTTCTTGAAGATTATTTCGCCTGTGAGTATTTTTCTTTGCATGCAAATTTTGATTGTGGAATTTTTTTGATTATTTGATGTGTGTGTAATCTTGTCTGGACTGGACATGCTGGATCGTGGGTTGTTTAGTTTTGTACAAAAATTGTTCAAGACCTGAAAAATACTTAAATGTTTCATTCCTTTTACATATGAACAAACTGATGATAAGGAAGATTTTGATGTTGATGAAGAAGAAGCATCTGTTAATAAAAGTGTGATGACTCAGTTTTGTTGTTTTGGATGAGATGTGATCCTTTGTGCTGAGAAGGATAGAGATGAAGATGATAATGCTGAGGGCAGAGTTGATGAAGCTTAATTGTATAATAAGATCAGAGAGTTGTGTTATATAGTTTATATACGTCTGTCTGTCTTCCTTCCTTTCGGCTTTTTCCCTTTTTTTTTTTTACCTCGGGAGTCGCCACAGCGAATCATCTGATTCGCACGTTTGATTTGGCAGGTTTTTACGTCGGATGCTCTTCCTGTCACAACCCTTTTTAGCAAGGGACAGAAACACGCTGACGACTTTGCAGCTACTCTTTACGAGTCAGCAATGGTTCTTTTACATGCCTCTCACCATAGACAGTGAGAGACATGGCCCGCCTTTGATAACCATTTCAGTATGATTGTTTGAACCTGACAGTGTGTTTTTTTTCAATCAGTATCATTTGAAACTTTATATAATGGTCAAAAAGATACATACTGATCTTATTGGAATAAACAGAAATGAAAGTCATTTTTTGGGAGTTATCACCGTGACTGATGGGTTAAAAAAAGGGCGTGTCAGATTAAAATGAGGCTGATTTCGCTCATCTCTTCTTAAAACTCTTCCTAGACATGTTTTATAAAAATTTATATGGCTGAGGTGCATTAAAATGTTTGGTTGCTAAGGACTAACGATCTTGGAAGTGCACATTTTTCTCTAAAACGTCTTTTGAAATTTTTAGTTGAATGCTGAGACAAGAAATGGCATAGCTCGGTATTGACAAACTTTTGCTGCATTTTGCAGCTTTGGGCCTCCTCTATCTGACTGTAAAAAGCTCATTTTTGGACACAAGTGCCTACTTTCAGTGGAGTGGCTCACATACAAGGAGACTGGTGAGGCTTGTGATGTCACTGTAAACCTCGCACATGGGATGTTTCAGTGTGTGATGATTACGGTGATACAACAAGGCCCACAAGTCTCTTTATATTATTTATATTCGACACTTGTTTAAATCTCTTTTACCTGAATATTTTTTTATGTACAAATCCTTCATTTTTACAGCAACATGGAATTGGCAAAACTTTCCCTATAAATGAAACATGCAAACTTAATTGTGGTGTTCAAACATTTTTCATAATTATCATTTGCCAAATTTTGCAACATTATTTTTTATATTATTCTGATGCTGTGTTTTCATGTATGAATTGAACAACCGTGCCAAAATACTCTTGAAATAAATGTATATTAGTCATGCGCAATTGTAAATAGTCTTCAGTGTCATTTTTTAATCACTGGAGACTCCTAGTAAATTGTTGGCAAGTTGATTTTATCAAGTAACAAGTCCGACCGGCTCGTAAAAAAAAATAAATACATGAATCGAGGCTTGATGTGCAAGTGAGAGAGCGAGAGAGAGGTGTGAGCGAAAGAAGGTGTGAGTGAGAGAGAAAGGGGGCTGTGTGAGTGAGAGAGAGGGGGCTGTGCGAGTGAGAGAGACAGAGTGTGTGTGTGTGTGTGTGCGCGTATGACAGAGAGAGCGTGAGAAATTGAGAGAAGAGGGATTGTGTGAGTGAGAGCGGGGGGCTGTGTGAGAGAGGGAGACAGTGTGAGAAAGAGACAGAGTGTGAGAAAGAGACAGAGTGTGAGAAAGAGTGTATGAGAGAGTGAGTGAGAGAATTGAAAGTGAGAGAGACAGTCAGTGAGAGTGAGAGAGCGAATTGAAAGTGAGAGAGAGAGAGTGTGTGAGAGTGAGAGAGTGAGTGAGAGAGAATTGAAAGTGAGAGAGACAGAGTGAGTAAGAGTGTTTTGAGAGAGAGATGGAGAGAGAGTGAGTGAGAGACAGAGTGTGAGTGTATGAGAGTGAGTGAGAGAGAATTGAAAGTGAGAGTGGAGAGAGAGAGACAGAGTGAGTCAGAGTGTGTTTTGAGACAGAGATAGAGACACACACAATGTGAGAGAGAGAGACTGAGAGACAGAGTGTGAGTGTATGAGAGTGAGTGAGGCACAGAGACAGAGTGAGTGTGAGACAGATAGAGATAGAGAGTGTGAGTGAGAGAGACAGTCAGTGAGAGTGAGAGAGAGACAGTGTGTGAGAGTGAGAGAGTGAGTAAGAGTGTGTTTCGAGAGTGAGAGATGGAGAGATAGTGTGCGTGAGAGTGAGAGAGACTGAGAGACAGAGTGTGAGTGTATGAGAGTGAGTGAGAGAGAATTGAAAGTGAGAGTGGAGAGTGAGAGAGAGACAGAGCGAGTCAGAGTGTGTTTTGAGACTGAGAGATAGACACACAGTGTGAGAGAGACACACACAATGTGAGAGAGAGAGACTGAGAGACAGAGTGTGAGTGTATGAGAGAGTGAGTGAGACACAGAAACAGAGTGAGTGTGAGAGATAGAGAGAGTGTGAGTGATAGAGACAGTCAGTGAGAGTGAGAGAATTGAAAGTGAGAGAGACAGAGTGTGTGTGAGAGTGAGAGAGTGAGTGAGAGAGACTTGAAAGTGAGAGAGTGGAGAGTGAGAGAGAGACAGAGTGAGAGATGGAAAGAGAGAGTGTGTGTGAGAGTGAGAGATACTGAGAGACAGAGTGTGAGTGTATGAGAGTGAGTGAGAGAGAATTGAAGGTGAGAGTGGAGAGTGTGAGAGAGACAGTCAGTGAGAGTGAGAGAGAGAATTGAAAGTGAGAGAGAGAGAGTGTGTGTGTGAGAGTGAGAGAGTGAGTGAGAGAGAATTGAAAGTGAGAGAGAGACAGAGTGAGTAAGAGTGTGTTTTGAGAGAGAGATGGAGAGATAGTGAGTGAGAGACAGAGTGTGAGTGTATGAGAGTGAGTGAGAGAATTGAAAGTGAGAGTGGAGAGTGAGAGAGAGAGACAGAGTGAGTCAGAGTGTGTTTTGAGAGTGAGAGATAGAGAGAGACACACACAATGTGAGAGAGAGACTGAGAGACAGAGTGTGAGTGTATGAGAGAGTGAGTGAGACACAGACAGAGTGAGTGTGAGAGATAGAGATAGAGTGTGAGTGATAGAGACAGTCAGTGAGAGTGAGAGAATTGAAAGTGAGAGAGACAGAGTGTGTGTGAGAGTGAGTGAGAGAGACTTGAAAGTGAGAGTGGAGAGTGAGAGAGAGACAGAGTGAGAGATGGAAAGAGAGAAAGTGTGTGCGAGTGAGAGATACCGAGAGACAGAGTGCGAGTGTATGAGAGTGAGTGAGAGAGAATTGAAAGTGAGAGTGGAGAGTGAGAGAGAGAGAATTGAAAGTGAGAGTGGAGAGTGAGAGAGAGAGAATTGAAAGTGAGAGTGGAGAGTGAGAGAGAGAGAATTGAAAGTGAGAGTGGAGAGTGAGAGAGAGAGTGAGTCAGAGTGTGTTTTGAGACAGAGATAGAGAGAGACACACAGTGTGAGAGAGACACACACAATGTGAGGGAGAGAGACTGAGAGACAGATTGTGAGTGTATGAGAGAGTGAGTGAGACACAGAGACAGAGTGAGTGAGACACAGAGACAGAGTGAGTGTGAGACAGATAGAGATAGAGAGTGTGAGTGAGAGAGAGTGTGTGAGAGTGAGAGAGTGAGTGAGAGAGAATTGAAAGTGAGAGAGTGGAGAGTGAGAGAGAATTGAAAGTGAGAGAGTGGAGAGTGAGAGAGAGACACAGAGTGAGTAAGAGTGTGTTTTGAGAGTGAGAGATGGAGAGAGAGAGTGAGTGAGAGATAGAGTGTGTTTGAGAGTGAGAGACAGAGTGCGAGTATGAGAGTGAGTGAGAGAAAATTGAAAGTGAGAGAGTGGAGAGTGAGAGAGAGACAGAGTGAGTCAGAGTGTGTTTTGAGAGTGAGAGATAGAGACACACAGTGTGAGAGAGACACACACAGTGTGAGAGAGAGACTGAGAGACAGAGTGTATGAGAGAGTGAGTGAGACACAGAGACAGAGTGAGTGAGAGAGTGTGTGTGTGAGAGAGAGTGTGTGAGAGTGTGTGTGGGAGAGTGTGTGTGGGAGAGTGTGTGTGGGAGAGTGTGTGTGGGAGATACAGACAGTGTGTGTGTGGGAGATACAGACAGTGTGTGTGTGGGAGATACAGACAGTGTGTGTGTGGGAGATACAGACAGTGTGTGTGTGGGAGATAGAGTTAGAGAGTGAGATAGAGAGTGAGAGCATTAAAGTGTTTGTGAAAGAGACAGAGTGTGTGAAAGAGTTAGAGAGGGAGTGTGAGAAAGCGTGAGAGAGACAGAGTGTGAGTGTATGAGAAAGAAAAATTGAGAGAAAGGGGGATAGTGTGAGAGTGTACAAGTGTGAGAGTGTGAGAGACTGTGTGAGTGCAAGAGAAAGTACAAGAAAAAGAGAGACAGAGTGAGAATGTGTGTGTGTGTGAGAGAGAGAGAGAGAGAGAGAGAGAGAATGTGAGAGGGAGAGCTTGTGAGTGTGTGTGTGTGTGTGAGAGAGAGAGAGAGAGAGAGCGAGAGAGTCTCAAGCTTAACCCCAGTTTGTTTGTTTTTTTGCACGCAGAGAAAAACTCCCTCAGACAGATATGACGGATACAGACAGTATCATCTGAAACTCACAGGCTCAGTATGATGTCATGTCTGTCTGGATTATGAACAGGAGTAAATCACTCCGGGTGTTGTGTGTGTGTGTGTTACCTTTTCCTCCGTGTTCAAGTCTTCAGTGTTGTCTCTTCTCAAAGCTCTCGCGTGTCCATGTCCCCAACGCCGCGGGCATCAAACACACAAACTGCTTTCCACACCTGATGATGAACGTGAAGCGCCAACACCTGTGAGGAATTTAAAAATAATATTAAAATAATCCTGCTGATTTCACTACAGCACAAACTGCATGCACTATTTCAATTATATCAAAGAGATTTTCTTTCTATAAATGTTAGAAAAGTGTTTATTTACCAGGAATTCCTGAGATAAACAACAACAACAATAATAATGATCCTGCAGTACAACACTAATCCTCTACTACACATCTGATAGATATAATTCAAACTGTTAATAATATTAATTCACATCATTTGGAGAATTACAATTTAAACATTTCTCTGAAACTACCTGTTAATACCTTCACAGTTTCTACACGGATGAGATTTAAAGGAATAACTATTCTCCCCAGTCCTCTCTTTCCAAAGTGTAAACAAAAACGAATATGCTAACCGCAGATGCTAGCCTGACTAGCATCACTCCACACTGCATTTCATCACACAGCAAATAAGGTTAATGTTGTCACGCATCAAACACACAACAACTAACCAGTTTAAACAGAGATAACCGCAATATAACGGATAAAAGACCGGCTCGAGCGTCGGTGCCTTGTTTTAATGAAAACAAACAGTACAGTCTCACCAAAACTGCTGCTAACAAGCATTATTTCTCCTCCACCTGTATTCCGACTAATTCCGCCTACACCAAAGAACTCGAGTACCGATTGGATAGTCAAGCCGTCGATTTAACTCGTAGCCAATCTTCTTGAGGAAAGGGGCGGCTAGTAGTCAAATATAAAAGGTTGGTAAGTGTCTCAAAACGATGTAGAAAATACAGTGAGAATTGCAGTAGTCGTTCACTGGTGCGGCTGATATAATCTTCCGGGTAGAAATCTGATTTTTTTTTTTTTTCCGGATACGGCATACAGTACAATATTGTATTAATCCCACAAGAATAATAATGACCTCTGCATTTAACCCATCCAAAGTGAGCACACACACACACACACACACTCACTCTCGGGAGCAGTGGGTTGCGACACACTGGGCACTAGAGTGCAGAACAGTTGGGGGTTTGGTGCTTTGCTCAAGGGCTCTTCAGCAATGGAAGGTGGAGGAAGGAAAAGTGCAGTCCGCCATTAAGGCCAAAGCTGCCCACAAAAGCAGGGGTTTCCAAAAATTTTAACAAGGGCAACTGTTAGACCATACCAAAATACCCCAGGGGCAGTTATTTTTTATTTTTTAAACTGGGCCAAGGACTTGAACCCATGACCTTCTTGTTGTTGAGTGGACATGCTAACCACTGCACCACCACACTATATTATATACAGTAATTGTAAAATAAAAATTGATATTACACACAAAAATCTATAAAATCCAGTGTATAAAATCTGTCTGTCCGCTATAGAACTGACAGTGTCAGCATGTACACACACTTTCCCATTTTGCTCAAGTTAATAAGCCAACATATTGTTCCCTATGAAGCATGATACATTTGTAAATTGTACATTTCTGATGCATGTCGCCTACCATGCCGCCAGAATTTCATTATACAGAAGTCTGCGAAAACAATGGCGACATCTAGCGACAGTAGGTGTGATTGTGTGGTCGATCTGACGTCACACAGAGCAGATTCTTTCTGATTATGATTATTAGTCATTCTGTTTCTGAATCGCTTAATCCTGATTAGGATCGCAGTGAGATTGGCGCCCATCTCAGACAACTTCAGAGGAGGGTGGGGTACACCCTGGACAGCTCGCCAGGCCATCGCAGGGCCAACACTCAACCATTCATACCTAGGATAGATTTGGAACAGCCAATTAACCTACAATACATGCTTTTGAATGTGGGAAGAAATTTGTAGATCCCAGTTCAATGATCGACTTTGTAGTCATTTCATCAGATTTACGGCCGCATGTTCTGGACACTCAGGATGATGAGAGAAGTTGAGCTGTCAACAGATTACCATCTGGTGATGAGCTGGCTTCAATGGCCGGGAAGCCACCCCCCCCAGAGCTGGCAAGTGCAAGCGTGTGAGGGTGTCCGTGGAACGTTTGGCAGTCTCCTGTCAAAGGGGCCTTTAACTCTCACCTAAAGCAGAGCTGACAACCACGTCCTGAAGGAGGCGGATGACATGGAATCGGAATGAGCCATGTTTTGTGCCGCCATTACTGAAGTGGCAGCCCATAGCTGTAGCCATTGATAGATTAAAGGTCGTGGCGGTATTTCTCAAACCCGTTGGTGGACATCTTTGGTGAAAAGGGCTGTCCAGCTGAAAAAGGAGTCGTATCGGGTCTTATCGGCCTGTGGGACTCCTGAGGCAGCAGACAGGTACCGGCAAGCCAAACATGCTGCATTGTACCGTTCCGTCGTGGTGAAGAGGAAGCTGAGCTGCAAAGCAAAGCTCGGAATTTATTAGTCAATTGTACCCTCAACTACAGTCACAAGCTTTGGATAGTGACCGGAAAAACAAGATCCTAGATACAAGTGGTTGAAATGAGCTTCCTTCTCAGGGTAGTGGGGCTCTCCCTTAGAGATAGGGTGAGAAGCTCAGCCGTCTGGGGGGGAGCTCGGAGTAGAACCGCTGCTCCTCCTGTCCTGGATACCAAACCTGCCCATCACTTCCTCGTCCCCTCTGTTGCAGCACCAACATGTCCATTGAAGTCTGCACCAATGAGCACTCTTTCACCTCTGGGGGTCACTTCATCTAACTCACTCCAGAATCTCTCCTTCTCTTCTAGCTCACATCCTGTCTGTGGGGCATAAGCACTAACAACATTGACCATCACACCTTCAATTTCTAACTTGAGACTCATCACTCTGTCTGACACTCTTTTCACTTCGAGAACATTCCTGACAAACTCCTCCTTCTAGATGACTCCTACTCCATTTCTCTTCCCATCCACACCATGATAAAACAGCTTAAACCCTGCTCCTAAGCTTCTAGCCTTGCTACCTTTCCACCTGGTCTCCTGAACACACAGTATGTCCACCTTCCTCCTCTGCATCATGTCAGCCAGCTCTCTACCTTTTCCTTTCATAGTTCCAACGTTCAAAGTCCCCACTTTCAGTCCTAGACTCATGCCTTTCCTGTTTTCTCTCCACCAATGGACACGCCTCCCACCTCTCCTTCTTCGACCAACAGTAGTCCAATTTCCATCAGCACCCTGTTGGTTAACAGCACTGATGGTGGTCGTTGTTAACCCGGGCCTCGACCGATCCGGTATGGAATTCTTATTTTTGATTCGCATGTTATATGTGGCATTGTTTTTACACCGGAGTCCCTTCCTGACGAAACCCTCTGCATTTATCCGGGCTTGGGACTGGCATGAGGCTGAACACTAGCTTGTGCCCCCCTCACGGCTGCATTTTTAAACGAGTTAATGTGAAAGCACTAATTTCCCTTGTGGGACTAATACAGTTTATGGGGTGGAGCAAAAATAACCATCAATTACATTTTTCTCAGGTCTAATTAAGAGAAAAATCCAACAATCCATCATATGGACCAGGGGTCCCAAACCACTGGTCCACAGCTCAATTGGTACCTTTCCACAGAAGAAGTAATTAATCATTTCTGTTTTATTTATTATTGTATTGTAGTAGACTTATACAGCACTTTATCCATACTGAATATTATGCTGAAAGTGCTCTTTGGTGTTTTTTGTGCTCTGAGAACCCGTCACCACTGTGCAGCACCAGTTATTGCATTGTTTTATCCTTTGATGCTGAGAACCAAGCAGGAAGCAACAACAACTAAATTTTAACGTCTTATAGTGTGACGCAGCCAGACTTGAACTCTGACCTTCTGGAGGATAAAGTGGACACTCTACTTCTTCTTCTTTTCCTTTCGGCTTTTCCCTTCAGGGGTCGCCACAGCGAATCATCTGCCTCCATCTCACCCTATCCTTTGCATCTTCTTCTCTTACACCAACGACCTTCATGTCCTCCTTCACCACATCCATGCTGAGCTAAATCCTCGGTCTTAATTTTCTGAGTCTGAATGATCTTTATTTTTGAAAAATCTTTTATTTTGAAAAATGATCGGATTCTTTCGGTTACACATCGGTCATTTGAGCGCTAAAATGTAACCCACAAGGGGACGGCACATGAACAGAGGCAAGTTGGACATGTTTCAAACAATAGCGGGGATTTTGGGTGAGACTGAGCCTTCATTCTGCCCACTGGTGCACCATCACCTGTGGGTTTTATTTTTTGGTAGTGCTTATTATTATTATTATTATTATTATTATTATTATTATTATTATAAATAAATTATATTTACACTATAAACAATCTATGACCCCCCTCCCCCGGTCCACGGTAAAATTGCCAAGCGTTGACCGGTCCGCGGTGATAAAAAGGTTGGGGTCCACTGATAAACATTGTGCATTTTTTGATGGCTGTTAAAGAATCAAAAAAATGTAGAAAGATTGAAATATGGGGAAACATTCATGAATTTACATTTGTGTATAAAATATTTTGTCTGTATAAGATGGCTTTGGGGCGGTGGTGGACTAGGGTGCTGGATTGCTGATTCTAAGGTTGGGGGTTCGAGTCCCACTCTCCACAAGGTTGTCACTCCCCCCAGTGCAGCTAACTGGGTTATCAAAGGCCAGCCATGCCTCTCACCATCTATTGGTGACAGGTTCCTGTCAAGGAACCATTGCTGACTTTTGACAGTAGGCTGCAAAGCCAGCGTCCGCATGACCCTAATAAGGATGAAGCGGTTACAGAAACTGAACTGAACTGAAGATGATTTTGGCAGTAACAAAGTTTTATCAGATGGCACAAAGGTCATTTGGAGATGTTTGCAAGAAAACAGTAATCAGAAACTAGAGAAGGGAAATTATTAAACAGTATATAGCTTCAAAATATGTTACTGCCGTTTGTTTTGTGATATTACTTGCCCTCATAATGTACATTTATTCTAATTAGTAGCTTCTATGAATAGTCATACAGTTATATATGATAAGATATATATATATATAAGATATATATATAAGATATATATATATCTTGATCTTGTGTAATCATTTGTAATTTTAGCATCATTGTGAACGTGGTGGTCTGGTGGTAAAGGGTGCTAGATTGCTGATCCTAAGGTTGGGGGTTCGAGCCCCACTCCACAAGGTTGTCATTGTCCCCCCCCCCCACACACACACACTACAGCTCACTGGGTAATCAAAGGCTGGCTATGTCTCTCATTGACTGTCTGTCTTCCTTTCAGCTTTTTCCCCTTTTTACTCGGGAGTCGTCACAGCGAATCATCTGATTCTCACGTTTGATTTGGCAGAGGTTTTTACGTCGGATGCCCTTCCTGTCACAACCCTTTTAGCAAGGGACAGAAACACGCTGACGACTTTGCAGCTACTCTTTACGAATGTCAGCAATGGTTCTTTTACATGAACCTCTCACCATAGACAGTGAGAGACATGGCCCGCCTTTGATAACCCAGTTAGCCGCACTGGGGGGGACAGTGACAACCTTGTGGAGAGTGTCTATGGTTAAATCAAACATGTGAATCAGATGATTCGCTGTGGCGACCCCTGAAAAAGGGAACAGCCGAAAGGAAAAGAATAGGTTTGTTTGAAGTCCTTTTAAATGATACCATACATGATATTATTGGTTAAAGGTGACAAAGACAAGATATGCACCATCAGCCATCAATAAAAATTAAGTTTAATATAATGTTTATAAACTATATTAACTCAGATCATTATTCAAGTTGCAGTGTATTATTGTCTGCGTAGAGTTAACTCTAAACCCATTATTTTCAAGTGCACTTCTTTAGCTTTGGGAAGAATCCCAAATTTCAAGTAATTACATGTAATTTTCTTGGAGGTTGAAGTAATACTAGAATGTTTTTCTAACATTAAACTTTGTAAAGATGAACAGAAACAGTGAATATGGACCCTTAGAAATATACTGTATTTATTTATTTGTTTATTTATTTAGTTTTGCTGCATTTATCGTGTGAGAAGAGAACATCTTGAATAAATAAATTGTCCACTCAAGGTATAGTAAACTTTGTCAATTTAAGTAACATTAGATAGTAGCTATAAGAAGTTTTTTTTTTTTGTTTTTTTTTTTTTACATCTTTATATTCTTTTCGGTTGCAGTTATTTCTAAATTCAGTAAAAATGTAATGGCCTCTGCCATGAAATGTTTGAGTAGGAAAGTAACTGCTTAATCTTCATGAAAATCAGGCTTGATCCTGTTAGAACCAAGAATAAAAGACTTGATTTTTTTTAATCGAGGAAACTGCTGTCTGGAAGACGTCACTCCCCGAAGACAGACGTCAACGCTGAAGAATGTGGCTTTGTGCGCATGCCCAGTCTGTAACCGGAAGTGGTTAATCCAAGGCAGATTTCAGGGCCTGAAAGTGTCGGGAAGGATTTCTATGGTAAATAAACCTATTTATCTAATTTCTTTAACGATATTAGCAGAAAGGAGGTTATTCGTTGTTTACGGTCAGATTTAATATGTTTATATAAGTTTGTAGGCGGTGTAATTTTATCTTCCGGCTCGCGTTAACAGAAGCTGCGTTCCACTTTCGTTGTGGTTTAATAAACAGCGAGAATACAAGTTTTCTACTCTAGAAAAGAAATGAATAGAAATGCGTTTTAAAAACTATTTATCTGACGTTGAATAATATATTGTATTATTATCGGATTTTTATTGCAGTTTATTTTTCGTCCAATTGTTTTTTTTTTTTATTTAAGAAATCCCGCCTTCTTACACGCGGATTGGCGAGTAGTTTGTACATGACATTGATTTGTCCAATCAGCCTACAGCTCATGTATTTTGACGCATGGCCTGCCCGCGCGCAGTAGGCGTGGCTTGTCTGAATAGGAGTGGGTAAAACTATTTTGAGTGTAAATTGCCTGTAAAAGTTTAATAACGACGCGTTTCAAGTGAACAGTTCGAGTTTAAAATAATAAAACAGATTAATTTATAAACTGATATGTCTTATATTTAATATGCTGTACTGTGAAACATGCTATTGCCAGTAATATTTTAATTATAACGTATAAACTGTGGATTGAGTCCATAATATGGTTCTGTTTAAAGTGGTCTGCCTTATCTCGCTCCCAGTCCTCCCGTGTTTTCCCAATACCCAGTAGAGGGCGAAAGTGAGCACGGGACACATCTACAGGCGAGTTGCCGGGGGTTCGGGTTTCTATGGCATTTTGGTGTTTTCTCGTAATCACTTTCGCCCTCTACTGGGTATTGGAAAACACGGGAGGACTGGGTGCAGGATAGTGCTCACCGTTTAAAGTCCTGTTTACACTTCCGGTCTCCCTTTAATCCAATCAGACAGATTATAGCTCAGGTTTCCTTGGTAGTCATCCCTGTGTGTGTGTGTGTGTTACAGGAAGAGATGTCAGGAGAGAGTGCTGTGAGCTCGGCTGTGCCGGCTGCTACGACCCGGACCACCTCATTCAAGGGGTCTAGTCCGAGCTCTAAGTACGTGAAGCTGAACGTAGGCGGTGCCCTTTATTACACCACCATGCAGACCCTCACCAAGCAGGACACCATGCTGAAGGCCATGTTCAGCGGCCGCATGGAGGTGCTCACGGACAGCGAAGGTACTCTAAACACCCATATACAGTACCCGCATACCGTCCTATGATGTGATGCTGTCACACACTCTGCGTCTCCTACTTTAGGCTGGATCCTGATTGACAGATGTGGGAAACACTTCGGCACTGTCCTGAATTACCTGCGGGATGGCGTGGTGCCTCTGCCCGAGAGCAGGAGAGAGACAGAGGAGCTGCTGGCAGAAGCCAAGTATTACCTGGTGCAGGGCTTGGTGGATGAGTGTCAGGCTGCGCTTCAGGTACCACACACACTTGTTTAATGTAAACCCTTCATGGGTTGTATGAAAAACGCGCTTGTACTACTTCCACGTTTTAATTTAATTTTATTTATAAAACTTCCTGTAGAATAAGGATGCGTACGAACCCTTCTGTAAAGTGCCCTTAGTGACGTCACCCAAGGAGGAGCAGAAACTGATCGCCACGTCTAATAAGGTACACAGACCCACCGCTTATTCCTCTCAGGCGCTGTCGTCGAGGTCATGTATAAAATAATAAAGGAATTAATAGTGTGCATCAACTGATCTATAATCGAGTCTCACTCTCCGTTATCTCTTCCCTGTACGGCTCTGTGTGTGTTTGCAGCCGGCGGTTAAGCTCCTGTACAACAGAAGCAACAACAAGTACTCGTACACCAGGTGAGAGCTGCAGTGATGTGTGAGAATGTTTATCCTACAGTAATGAGTGAGAGGAAAATCAGTGACGTTTAACCTGTTCTCACCGTCTCCAGTAACTCGGACGATAACATGCTGAAGAACATCGAGCTGTTCGATAAGCTCTCTCTGCGCTTTAACGGCCGCGTGCTCTTCATCAAAGACGTGATTGGAGATGAGATCTGCTGCTGGTCGTTCTACGGTCAGGGCAGGAAGATCGCCGAGGTGTGCTGCACCTCCATTGTCTACGCTACTGAGAAGAAACAGACCAAGGTAACGAACTAGATCCAGCCCTATATTTACACACACACACACACACACACTCTCTCTCTCTCTCAGGGTCAGGAAGACGGTATGAAGTAGCTCTGTAGTTAATGTGAGGAAGTAATATCTTTATTGTTTATTATTATTATTATTATTAAATGAAGCTCTGTGATCTGTCCCTGCTTTAACTCAGGTGGAGTTCCCAGAGGCGCGGATCTACGAGGAGACGCTGAACATCCTTCTGTACGAGTGTCAGGATGGCCGTGGGCCCGACAACGCCCTATTGGAGGCGACGGGAGGCGCCGCGGGACGCTCGCACCACCTGGACGAGGACGAGGAGCGCGACCGTGTGGAACGTGTGCGTAGGATTCATGTGAAGAGACCCGACGACCGCACGCATCACCACCAGTGACCTCTGACCTTTGTTTTTATTGACTTACAGCTCGTGCCTTAATCACCCAGCTTGATCTCTCTCTCTCTCTCTCTCTCTCTCTCTCTTTCTCTCTTTAACTCTCCCCTTCCCTCCACCCTCTTCTGACTGAACATTCACATAATGAAGAGAAGGAGAAATGGATTGAATGAATGGAGGGAGGGAGGGAGGGGTGCACACACACACACACACACACACACACACACACACACACAACCTCTTGACTCTGAGATTCGTTTCCACCCCTCGTACAGTTTAAATTACACCCTGAAGCTGATACGGCAGCATGTTTGTGCTCTTAATGGGTGTAGCTCATGATGAACGGATGCATGTAGTTGGGTGAAGTTGAATCTTATTGTTGAGGTGAGCAGCAGTCTGGAGAGTATTAATCACAGGCTATGATGCACTTGGTGCTGGGAGTCATGGCATGACCAAACATTTTACTGCAGTTGGCAATCGAAAATGGACAGTGTTAACTTCTATCAGGAGAGAGAGAGAGAGAGAGAGAGAGAGAGAATGTATTACCAGCCTCTGAGCAGATTGTAGCTCTGTGATGAATCTGGTGTTTTTCATGGCGAGAATTGAAATTAAGAAAACAAGCATTTCTCACTGTGTCCACCAGAGGGCGGCAGTGTTTGTCCTTTTTTTTTTTTTTTTTTTTTTTTTTAAATCAACCCCTTTTTAGAAAGTAGGCTGTTCAACAAGTCTGCTGATCAATAACTTGATGTCCGTGACACTTGGGACTGTTTATTAGTGATGTGGCGGATGACAGGAGGAAATGCGCATCGTTTCACCATGTTCTGTTTAATTAATGAGTCTCTGGGGGTGGGTTTGTGGAGGGCTGGTGTTGATGAGTGCTGATTGTGGATGGTTCAGTAATGGAATGTAACTGTAAACTCTGCTGGAGCCAGTGTGTGTTCGACCGGGACCGGATAAGAATAGTTTATTCTGGAAGTGTAGAACTGATCATGGGGCGGCAGTATTGTTATTGATCCAGAATCAGTACTTTGTATTATTTTCATTACAGTATGAAAGCTGATCCCAGGCCAGTGACATAAAAATGTTTTTGTGTTGTGGGTCATCACATTTTTGTCTGTCACGAGTTTTATTAAAGGCACATGACGTAATACCGTAGAGATGTTTGTACAGATGCACACATGATTTAAGAAATGTTTTACGTATACAGTTATATTTATACAATCCTCACAAATAAAGATTTCTACAAACACATTTCCAAAACCAGAATCTGCGGTGTTTGCTTTTTATTTGTGTATTTTGGATATTCAGTATAAAACCTTATCGTACATATGGCTTTGTGTTCTGGGTTCAGGACATCAGACTACGATTTAAAAGATCTTCAAAGCTACGTTATCATTTAGGGTTTGGGGCGGGGGGTGGGGTTCTGATTGTATATAACACGGATACATTTATACTGAAACAATCTGAATTAAAATCAGGAAAAAACCTGAACATTAGTTTTGCTGTTCAGAGATAAACTGAAGTGTTGATATGGGAACAGGAGAAGCTGGTGTTCATCACCGTGACCTCAGCCTTGGTGTGACCTAAAATAAAATCATTAATATTAAAATTCCTCAACATTTAAAACCCACAATAATAAAATTTACAAAGTTTTTTTTTTTTTTTTTTTTAAATATCAGATACAATTAGGGCAGTGCTTCTCAATTATTTTCTGTGGCGCCCCCTCTAGGAAGAGAAAAACATTTCATGCCCCCACCACCGCGCGAGCGACTATAAACAGTATTATTTGTCTATAAAATTATTAGTACACCTCTGCATAACATTGTATTTTTATTAACAATAAAAATAGAAAAAAATAGTTCATTAACATTGTTTTTTAATGTGTAATTGAAAAGATTTAAAGTGCACCAATGTGCCTGAAATAAAAAAATACATCCTTACTTAAACTCATTCAACTTATTTATGTCTTAATATCTTCGTCCCTCTCCACCTTTCTCTTCGTTCCTGTTAGAAAATTTTCCATGTTGTTTCTTAAGGGGTTGTTTACTGCATTTCATATCGTTTGCTCTTGCGAAAAACCGCTACACCATAGCACGACAATCAGAGCGCCACTGCTAACTAGTGGAGTGGAGGTGCAATTACACTTAATTCTCCTACACTATTTCAGAAAAGCATATTCCCCGCGATCATATGTGGCTCCCCCTGGCATCACACCGCGTGTCCCACCATTTGAGAAGCACTGATGAGGGTCACAGGGAGGCAGGTGTCCATCTCAGTCGACTCTGGGCGAGGGCAGGGTATACCCCGCACACCTCACCAGGCCATCACAGGGCACACACATGCTAATGGCTACTCAGTGGCCTACTCTTGATTAAAGTCAGCAGTGGATGTTTTACATACATTTCACGATAGACAGAGACATAGCTGGCATTTGATAACACATTTAGCCTCACTGGGGGTATTTATTCCGTATGGGACTAAAATGTAATTCCACAACATTAACGGTTCCCGTTTACCACACAGGCACGTTAAGTAACCAGCAAATACGGTGTTAGTACTCGGAAATAAAATAAAATCTCACCACCATCAGATGACCGGTTTTGTCCTTGAATGCTGTAGCGTCCTGTCCGGTACTGAAGTCCACAAAGTTCTCTTTTCCGCCACTGATCTCAAACTTAATACTGTGAAAAGATCAAATAATAAGCCCACTGTGAGCAGGATACCAAACAGAGTGCATCCCACAGGGAGCAGAGTTTATATAACTATAGATATATAAGATGAATGAATAAATTAGGAGTGGCTCCATCTCACCTGGACTGAACCACAGTAATAAAGCTCTCCTTTTTAACCAGCATGCTCAGTTTGGTCAGAACTTCGTAGAGGTGATCACACTGAAGTATGAGATCTCCCTAACGCAGGACGGTACATAAGAAATCCAGAAATCAGAGTGTATGCACCGGGACCACTAATGTGGACGAGACCTTATCGAGATGAGCTTCTGCACTAGCCAGCACTCCAACAGGTTGATCAGAAGGTACATTACAGACGTCTGCTGAGGGGAAGTGCTAGTGCAGGGATTCCAAATGCACTGTCTATTCTTTTCTTACGTTATGGTTAAGTCTGCCAGAAGGTAATGTTTTCACCTGTTGGTTTGTTTGTTTGTTTGTTGAAAGATAACTCATAAAGTGATAAACAAACCTGGATTTTTAAATATTGACAGTTAGGTGTACTACAACTAACTGACCATTAGATTTAGTTAAAAGAAAATTGAGAATCCCAAAAAATTCATATCTACTTTAATAAGTGGAAGAGGACATGTTCATCTGACGGCCACCAGGGGGAAACATTTCATTATAAGTCTTGCAAGTTATAATAATATACAGTATTTGTGTATACTCTGCTAGTTATTAAATTATTCATTCCTTTTCTGAACCGCTTCATCATAATTGGGGCCATGGAGGCGGGTGCCATCTCAGCTGAGGGCGGGGTACACCCTGAACAGCTCACTAGGCCATCAGAGGGCCAACACTCACATTCACACCTAGGGGAGATTTGGAACAGCCAGGTAACCTACTGTGCATGCTTTTGAACGGTGGGAGGAAACCCACACAACCCAAGCAAATTCCAAACAGAAACGCAGAGGCTGGGAATTGAACCCAGGACTTTCTTGCTGTGAGGCGGACATACTAACCACTACGTCACTGTGCCGCCCGTGATTCTATTAGTAATATTGTATCTATACACACAGTCACCTACACACACTTGGTACCTTTTGTTTTGGGACATCACACACCACATGGAAGATCATGAACGTGTCTCCCAGGTTACTGACAGAAACTCCTGTAATGACATCACAACCCAGTCACATCAAAACCAGCAGAATTTTAACTCTAGATTTCAATTTCACCATAGTGATGGCTCGTAGTTCACCTTTGAGTGAGGTGTACGCCACTCTCTGTTTCATCTTGGCCTCTTCTACAACATGAAGTGCAACCTGGGTGAGGATTAACTGCCTGGGTCTGGGCTTGAACCCGTTGCGGTCATATTTCACCACAGGGACACTGTACTGCACAGACAGAACCACCGGAACATCAGCAGAGAAAAACGAATGGAAGATGATGGACGGGGATCATAACACGCCTGATTATAGATTCATATTAGAGTCAAATCTGTTGGTGTACCTTGATGCGTTCCTGTGAGATTATCTGCAGGACACGCTCATTAATGTCCTGCTCGCCTGCACAGAGACAAAAGACACCATGTTAAAGACAACAGAGTCAAATGATCAGGATCAAGCCCTCATTGTAAAGCATTGATCACAAGACACTGTAAACAATAACACATAGGCATGAGAAAGTTTGATGATGATGATGATGATGATGATGATGATGTGTACTGACTGATCCTGGTGTCCACGAAAGGCACAGCGACACTCTGAGGGTAACTTTCCTTCTTCCCTTTAAAGATGGTGCTGGTGACCACCTTCAGCTGCAGCTAACAAAACAGACGTCGTCATCACATGATTAGCATCAAACAGAAACCTCATGATGTCATCGGAGGAAACGATTAAAATACTGTAATCACAAGCTTGTGCTTTCACTCCAGTTCTCATCACCACAGTCCATCATTAAACTACAGCTCAGACCGGCTTCATTAACATTTAATTTCAATAAAGTTTTAAGGATTGCAATGTTCAAATTACTTCACCAATCAAACAAGCACGAACGTTTACTTATTTAATTTTCTCACGACTAATCAAGATTATTTCAGTACTTTTTAATCATATTGTATTCATGTCACACCTGTTTACTAAATAAATTAGATGTTTTAAAATGATAATGTATACGACATGTTTATTATACAGTTATTATACATATTATGAACCGTCTCCATGTAAAATTTGTTGTGAAATGTGGCATATTATTATATTATTATTATTTTTACCTGAGCTTTCCTCTCAGGTGTGATCCCTCTTACATACTTCCTCACTAACCAGCGTGTATGCAGCTGTCGCAGCATTTCTGACGCCTACGAGGACATGAAAATGAGACATAAGTATAGCTATAATATATATTATAATATAATATATATATATATATATATATATATATATATATATATATATATATATATATATATATGAACTATATATATAGTTTTTTTTTACTCCTGAGCCTAGTGGCTCATCAGGCCGGTGCTTATCCCCGGTTTCCATAGCGTGAAGCAACCAGGAGTTCATCTCCTCCTGAATGGGACACTAGTCCATCGCAGGTTACCTTCCCAGTATATTTTACTGGTAGCCATTCATACTGCTGGGTGAACAGAGGCACACTCGTGGTTAAGACTGTGCCCAGGGGTCTTAGCACAATGGGGGTCCAACTGGGATCCGAACACACAACCTCCCAATCATGATCACAGCACCCTAACCACTACGGCGCCGGCTCCGGAAAGGTCACGGGAACATTACAGCTCACCAGTCCATATTAGAAACAGCCAGTTAGACTAACCTGCATGTCTTTGGACTGTGAGAGGAAACTGGAGTACCCGGAGGAACCCACTCACATAAGGGGAGCACATCAATACCCCACCCAAAAATGCCTAAGCCAAACTCGGGACTCGACCCTACTAGGACCTTCTCGCTGTAAGGTGGAGGTATTAACCACACTACCAGTGTCCCTCCCACATGTAAATGCAGTATACAGTACAATGCATCGTTACCTCTTTCATCACGGCTGGCGGTGTGAGCCAGGTGGTTTTATCCAGAACTGTTTGCGGGAGGCTATTCTTCAGCCTTTTGAGGTAGCTCTGTCTGACAAATGCCAGGTACTCGGAATTATCTGTGGTTTTTGCGTCACCACGTGTCAAGTAAGCCTTAATAAATCTATAATAACACAAAAATAAACATCATATAATCACACATCAACATCCAAAACTCTTTAAATCGAACGCTAATGCAGCGAACCCGAGTTAGATTACAGTCAGCTCGCCACAAGCAGCTGTTATCAGTTAATACCTCAGCAACCATGCAGACATCTTCTTCTTTTGGATTTTCCCCTTTTTCAGGGGTCACCCCAGCGGATCATCTGATTCCCATGTTTTGATTTGGAAGAGGTTTTTCCGTCGGATGCCCTTCCTGACACGACCCTTTAGCAAGGGACAGAAACACGCTGACGGCTTTGTAGCTCCTCTTTACGAAAGTCAGAAATGGTTCTTTTACATGAACCTCTCACCATAGACAGTGAGAGACATGACCCGCCTTTGATAACCCAGTTCGCTGCACTGGGGGGGACAGTGACAACCTTGTGGAGAGTGGGACTCGAACCCCCAACCTTAGGATCAGCGATCCAGCGCCCTATACCACTAGACCACCACTGCCTCCACCATGCAGCCATCATGAAGTGAACAGTAGAACAGAAATGAATGAAGATTGTACTATAAAAAAATTCTCGTTAGGAAATATGGCAGACAAAAATATTAAAAAAAAAAAAAAAAAAAAAAAAAAAAAACCTTCCTCAAAAATCCACAAAAACATGATGCTGTGTGAGCGTAAACAGATGCTGCTCTACAGATTTATTTCATTTATTAATTTTCTAAGCCGCTTAATCCTCTTTATAGTTACGAGGCAGGTGGGCCCATCTCAGCCGACTCACAGCAAAGGTGGGTCCATTTTAGCTGACTGAGAGCGAGGGTGGGCCCATCTCAGCCGACTCAGAGCGAGGGTAGGGTACACCTTGGACGGCTCATCAAACCATCGCAAACACACACACACACTTCTCGGAGTGACTTGGAACAGCCAATTAACCTACCGTTAACCGTGCACGTTTTCGGACTGTTGGAGGAAACTGGATTACCCGGAGGAAACCCATGCAAGCACAGGGAGAACATGCAAACTCCACACAGATACACCCGAGCCTGGGAATCAAACCCAGGTCTTCTTGCTGTGAGGACAACATCCTGACCACTACACTACCACAAAACTGGACGCCTTGTGAAGTTGGTGAGGTTTAGCTGGAGGACTCGTTCGGAGCGGCTCAGGTATAACACAAGTACAGTAAAACCTCCGCTGACGAACGCTTAAGCTCACGAACTTTTCGCCTCAAGAACATTAAATTTGCGAGCATATAGTCTCTGCTGACGAACTAGTTTTCGGCGGACGAACCAAACCACGTGGTCGAACAGCGCCACGGTGGCGGCCACGAGAAACTGACGCACGCTCATGGCGTCACAGTTCGTCACCCCCTTTCTTTGAATGCGGAAGTGGTTTGTGTTTGCTAGACATTTTGGACCATATTGAGTGTACTTTTGCTATTATGGGACCGAAAAAGACCCCACCACAGGCGGAGATCATTGAAAAACACGATCGAGGTGTGCGTTTGTGTGACTCAGCGTCCCAGTACCAGTACGCTAAGTCTACCATTGCTCCCATCCTTAAGAACAAGGAAGCTATTAAGGGTGCGTGTGTGGCTAAGGGTGTTTCCAAACAGTAGGCGTTTCCAAACACTCCTTCCAAACAGTAAGTCCCTCCTCCCTCCTCCTCCCACTCCATTCCATCAAGCCATCAACTACCATCACAAAGGTAAATAAAACCACTTTATTATACAGTACAGTTTATTTCTTTAATTACAATACAAGAGCACATTTATTATACATAAAATAAGGTATATTTGTGTGTAGTTTTAAGGCTTATTTAGTAGAAAATTATGTTTTATGGGGACCTGGGAACGGATTATTCTCATTTTAATGGTTTCTTATGGGAAATAAATGTTCGGAAGACGAACTTTTCGCCTTACACACACTTTCTGGGAACCAATTATGTTCGTGAGCTGAGGTATCACTGTACATTTCCATGCATGTCCTTTTCTTCACACACAGTGGTCCCGTGTGTCACTTACTTTTTAATTACCTTGACCGCCCATGCTCGTTTCTCTCTCTCTTTCCGAGCCTGAGCTCCTCTCCAGCAGGTTTCTATTTTAGTCGCTAATGATAAGAATATTTATGTTTTATTACTTCATGGTCCATGAGATTTAAAACTGAAATTCACTGTCCATTGTTATATAGATAATATCAAACAACATGAAAACACATACCTGCTTCTTTCTGTTTCTTGAACTCTCCTCGAGTCTTGTAACCCTTATACTTGGCTTGAATCTTTGCAACTACGACACAAACATATTTATAATAATATCACAAACCACACCCCTCCCCCCCACAACGTAACTATCACCTCACTGATCTCTACCAACCCAACTCATGTTTACAGAGCTCATAGGCGTCCTCAGTGGCAAAAAGTGTCCTGGCGTAGCGGATAAAGATTTTGGTTCTGGAAAAAAAAAAAAAAGAAAGTCTGAGTCCAGTGAAGAAAGGCCTAAAAGGTTGTTGATTGAAAGCAGTAAATAAAATCACATATGCATTATAATACATCATACCTGCCCATCTTGTACTCATGAGACTGATATCCCAAGTGCTGCACCAGTCTCTCCACGCCCTCTGCAGGAACCCCTCTCCAGTGTGGCCAGGTATCAGGACACAGAGGTTTATATCTGTAACATCACCATAAACACACCGGAGAGTCTCTACCCAGACATGGAACACTTTTACTTCCTGTTTTCTCCCCTAGTGGTTTAAAAATATACACAGTATCGTATATGTAACATGGACACTCAGAGGACAAAGGTCTGCCAAGACAAAAAAACAAACAAACAAACAAAAAAAAACACAAAGAGTAGCATCCACTTGGCCAGTATAATGCCACACGTCCAAAAAAAAAAAAAGTTTGATCTCACAATGTTAAAGAAGCCTTTAAAGAATTCTTGGATCTTGAACTTGATCCACATCATCCCCAAACTCTAAAGGTGTCTTTCTTGTCCGAAGAAACACTGAATATAAATAAATACTAAATGTATATTCATACTGAATATAAATACAGTACTAAATGTTTTCGTTTCACCTCTATGTAAAACATTATTTATTTATTATTTATTTACTTATTAATTGGCAATTTGTGTACACAAATACAGTGAACTGTTTCAGATGGATCACAAGGAAAAACCACGAGTACACAGAGAGTACAAACCTCTACCACGCCAAAGTATAAAGCAAATAGCACCCCATGCTGGGCCTGCTGTAGTATTACACTTACAAAAACAAATTTCTATCTCTTAATGTAAAAGAATCCTTTAAAAAATACTCTTGGATCCAATTAGATCTGGATCATCGCTGAAACTGAGTAGAGTCTTCTTTGTCCAAAGCTTCACCTTTGGTAGAAGTTTCATACGAAAATGAGATGGTTCATGTCTTGCTAACACACAGATAAACAAACCAAAAGTAAAACACAACCTTCTTGGGGGAGGTAATTATACCTCTTCAGAAATTCCTCGTATCTCCTCCGATATGCGAACCCAGCTCGTCGGACTCTCAGGTGTTCCATCAAACCCAAATACTTCACCTGGTGTCTCACCAGCACATCGTCAAACCTTCCTAAACGGACAGAGTGTGAGATGCGCGACTATCCATTCAGTACAATGTAAATTATTAAATTATAACGTTCTCTCAAATAATACTGTCACCTGACTGCTTGTCGTCGTTGGACTTTAGGCAGCGGACGTACCAGGCTTCTTTCGCCATCAGGATCTCGGTCAGTCCCTGGAGGCTGTTCTTAAACTGAGTTGCCACCTGCGTTCACATTCGGACTGATTTTACTCACTCTGATCCAACCTCAGGTTTTTTTTGTTTCATGCAAATAGCTACGGAGCCGATTTTATTTATGAAAACATGAAACATCACAAAGAAAAGCGATCAGTTTCTATCGAGACGCTCCGTCAGACAAACCCTATCACACCAATGAAAAAAATAGCCTGCAGGGTGAGTGCCCGTCGGTCCTGCATGCCTCTCATGAGCAAAATTTGGTTGTTGTATCTCAAGTGGTTTTCAAGTTATTGTGTGCTAAAGAATTTCATAAAATGACCCCCGTGACTTTGAAAATTATGTCAAGGTCATCCATGTTCAAACTCATCCAGGTCTTCAAGACAGGCATCGATACGTAAAATTTAGCAGTCCTAGCTTCAGCAGTTCCGAAGTTGTCACGTTCCAAACACTAACTCAGGTGGACAGAAGGACGGAGGCCATTTCCACAGTTCCAAAAAAAACCAGAATTCTAAAGCATTATCATGTCGTATTAATAGCACATGGTGGTACAACTTTTTGGTGAAGAAGCTCCTGTTCTAAACATCCATGGGTTTTAATCTGCTTTCTCATTGGCTGTGTCTGATTCATCACATGTCAGAGTCTCACCGTCTCAGGTCTTCTCCTGCTGTCCAACTCATCAGAGGAGAAACACTGCTGCATTATGAAATTCTTTGACTGGCGCATCGCCTGTCAGTCACACAGAAGCGCGCTCGCACACACACACACACACACACACACACACACACACACACACACACACACATGCAAAGCCACAAATTTCAGAATATCTTTACAGTGGTCAGCTAATATTATGTAGTCTGTTGTGTAGTGGGCGGAGCCAGGCTTTATTCTCTCTGGACCCACCTCTTTAATGTGCCTGTATAACAGGTCATTGTTCTTGTCAATAAAGCCTGTCAGAAAGGTCAGAGGACACAAACAGCTTAGAGCAAAGAGGTCAAGAAGCATTTCGAGAGAACACAGGACAAGTGTTCACGATCACAATAATAAATACGTACTTGGGTTAGGAATCAGTGCTCTTCTAATACAGGGATCCCTCACTTTCCGCGGTTAATTGGGACCGAGATCCCCAAGCGGCCATCGAAATCCGCAAAGTAGGATCACCCCCCCCAACCCCCCGCGACTGACGTATACGTACACATATATGTGTACATAATATCAATAAATACATATTCAATGCTATAAATGCTAATAATAACAATAAAACATTAAAAAATAACACAAGCTGTAAATAAATATAAATACACACACATACAGATGGTATTGCATGAGAAGAAGACGACACACATACATACATGTGCGCGCATGCACACGTGCAGATGCAACAATGTAAGTAGTTTTGATGGAAGATTTTGCATAATTGGCCTTGTTTTTGTGGCATTTTCCTTAATCCCCCCCTCTTTTTTTTCTTCTTAATTTCCTTATTTTTTAATTCGATGAATATTTATTATTATTTAAAAAAAAAATGCAATGCACTGAAGCCGCATGAATTGAAGTGCGAAGTAGCGAGGGATCCCTGTACTTATTATTGAATTACTTACAGTAGTGTTTCATTAAACTTATTTAAATATTACATCACTACTCTGATTATTCACAGCTGTATTTCAACTCCAGGAAGTGAATTTATTATACAGAAATATTATGAATTATTCTTTATTTGTTTTGAATGGGTGTTTAGTGTGGCATGTTTTACCCACGACGCAGTAGGTCACCTCGCCGGCATAATGAAGCAAACGGAAGTCACCTCTCTCCAGGGTCCTGCGGGTTTTCTTATCAGCCAACCTCTGCCTAGTGTTCAGACAGAAAATGACTGAGGTCAGTGTGTATGACTCTGATCTTAATCTGACCAGTGTTAGAGTAGAACATGAGCGACATACAGTACAAAACAAAAACATATTTCATTTCATATTATACGTTACTTATTCATTCAGAAATCAGGGACACTTAATACTGATTTCGGTGGCGAAGAAGCTGGCACCCATCTCAGCCGAGTCTGATCATGACCAGGTTATACTCTGAACAATTTCCCAGGTCATCACAGGGTCAACATACATACAATCATTCACTCTCACAGTAACACCTGGGGGCGGTTTGAATCAGAATCAGAACACTTTATTGATCCCTGAGGAAATTATGTGCACACAGTCTAAAATTAGATGTTGATAATATGTATATAAACAGAAAGTGTTTGGTGGTGGCAGTCAGGGATATGTACAGTGAAAACAATATGGCAGAGTACACCCTGAATGGCTCGCCAGGTGACTATGTAGCTACTCCAGTCAGTAATGGTCCTTTCACCATCGCCAGTGAGAGACATGGCCGGCCTTTGATAACCCAGTTAGCTGCACTGGGGGGACAGTGACAACCCCTTGAGAGTGGGGCTTGAACCTCCAACCTTAGGATCAGTGATCCAGCGCCCTTAACCACCAGGCCACCACCGCCCATATGAACGGCCAGTGCATGTTGTTGCTATCTTTGTTCAGTTTAATGTTCACAGGTACGAATGGCGTCCTGTGCGGTTCATCGGAGCATTTCGGTGGTATTAGTCTCTCGCTGAACGCCTCCTGTGACTGATCAGCAGGTTGTCAAGTGCGTGGGAGGTTCTGTTCAGCACCGTCTTTATTTTTGGACAGCATTCACCATGTCCAACACTACCGTCAGAGAGTCCAGTTCCACCCCCACAATGTTATTGGCCTTGTAGATCAGTTTGTTTGATCTGTTTGTATCGGCGACCCTCAGCCCGCTGCCCCAGCATGCAACAGCATAGAGGACAGCGCAGGCCACAACAGACTCAGAGAACATCCTGAATAGTATCCAACAGATACTAAACAACCTTAACCGCCTCAAAAACAAAAACTAGAGGCGTCTTTGATCCTTGCTGGAACAGCCAATCAGCCTACTGTGCATGCTTTTGAACTGTTGGAGGAAACTGGAGTACCTGGAGGAAACCCACACAAGCACGAGGACAACATGCAAACCAGAACAAAACAGAAAACAGAAAGCATCGAACCCAGACCTTCTTGCTCTGAGGCGGACATGCTAACCACCACACCACTGTGCTGCCTATATTACATTACATTACATTACATTACATTATATTATATTATATTATATTATATTATATTATATTATATTATATTATATTATATATTGGGCAGAGAGGGCAATATCATTACTTGTGTAATTCGGCAGCATAAACTTAGTTAATTGTTGGTCTACTCTCAACATTACATCTGTTAACATTCTTCTTCTTTTCCTTTCGGCTGTTCCCTTCAGGGGTCGCCACAGCAAATGATCTG
Source organism: Plotosus lineatus (assembly GCA_024760905.1). Classification (NCBI taxonomy): domain Eukaryota; kingdom Metazoa; phylum Chordata; class Actinopteri; order Siluriformes; family Plotosidae; genus Plotosus; species Plotosus lineatus. The sequence continues at coordinate 13,047,545 of CM045734.1, read as the reverse complement.
CCTCCATCTCTCCCTATCCTCTGCATCTTCTACTCTTACTCCAACGACCTTCATGTCTGCCTTCACCGCATCCATAAATCTTCTCTTTGGTCTTCCTCTGGGCCTTTTGCCTGGTAGTTCCAACCTCAGCATCCTACGACCAATATACTCACTATCCCTCCTCTGTACATGTCCAAACCATCTCAATCTAGCCTCTCTGACTTTGTCTCCAAAACATCTAACATGTGCTGTCCCTCTGATGTACTCATTTCTGATCCTATCCATCCTCGTTACTCCCAAAGAGAACCTCAACATTTTCATCTCTGATACCTCCAACTCTGACTCCTGTCTTTTCCCCAGGGCCACTGTCTCTAAACCATACAATATTGCTGGCCTCATCACCGTCTTGTACACTTTTCCCTTCATTCTTGCCGATACTCTCCTATCACACATCACACCGGACACTTTTGTCCATCCATTCCAACCTGCCTGCACGCGCTTCTTCACCTCTTTTCCACACTCTCCATTGCTCTGGATTGTTGAGCCTAAGTACTTAAAATCCTCCACCTTCTTTATCTCTGCCCCCTGTAACCTCAAAGTTCCTCTTGGGTCCTTGTTGTTCACACACATGAATTCTGTCTTACTAAGACTAACCTTCAATCCCCTCCTTTCCAGGGCATACCTCCACCTCTCTAGATTTTCCCCCACTTGGTCTCTGCTCTCACTACAGATCACAATGTCATCTGCAAACATCATAGTCCATGGAGATTCTTGTCTAACCTCATCTGTCAGCCTGTCCATCACCATAGCAAACAAGAAGGGGCTGAGAGCTGACCCTTGAAGCAGTCCCACCTCCACCTTGAACTCTTCTGTCACACCGACAGCACACCTCACCACTGTCTTACATCTATCATACATGTCCTGCACCACTCTAACATACTTCTCTGTCACTCCAGACTTCCTCATACATTACCACAGTTCTTCTCTCAGCACCCTGTCATATGCTTTCTCCAGATCCACAAAGGCACAATGCAGCTCCTTCTGACCTTCTCTGTACTTCTCTATTAACATCCTCAAAGCAAACACTGCATCTGTGGTGCTCTTTCTTGGCATGAAACCAAACTGTTGTTCACAAATGCTGACCTCTGCCCTTAGTCTTGCTTCCACTATTCTTTCCCATAGCTTCATTGTATGGCTCATCAACTTTATCCCTCTGTAGTTGCCACAACTCTGTACATCGCCCTTGTTCTTAAAAATGGGCACAAGCACACTTCTCCTCCATTCCTCTGGCATCTGCTCACTTTCTAAGACCTTGTTGAATATTCTTGTCAGAAAATCTACTGCTACCTCCCCTAGACACTTCCATACCTCAACTGGTATGTCATCAGGGCCAACTGCCTTTCCACTCTTCATCCTCTTCAATGCCCTCCTCACTTCTCCCTGACTAATCTTTGCTACTTCCTGCTCCTCAACGGTCACCCCTTCTACTCTTTTTTCTCTCTCATTTTCCTCATTCATCAGCTCTTCAAAGTACTCTTTCCATCTTCCCAGCACACTTCTGTCATCAGTCAATACATTTCCCTCTCTGTCCTTTATCACTCTAACTTGCTGCACGTCTTTCCCATCTCTATTTCTCTGCTGTGCTAACCTGTATAGATCATTTTCTCCCTCCTTACTGTTCAACCTATCATACAAGTCATCATACGCCCTCTGTTTGGCCTTTGACACTGCTACCTTCGCCTTATGCTGTGTCTCCCTGTACTCCTGTTTACTCTCTTCGGTCCTCTCAATGTCCCACTTCTTCTTGGCTAACCTCTTCTTTTGTACACACTCCTGCACGTCCTCATTCTACCACCAAGTTTCCTTATCTACTTTCCTTCCAGAGGACACACCAAGTACTCTCCTACCGGTCTCCCTGATCACATTGGCTGTGGTTGTCCAGTCCTCTGGAAGCACTTCCTGACAATCTGTTAACATTAACCTACATCTGTTAACATTACAGTTCAGAAATATATTTTCCCCTCAAACGCTTGGTGAGTAAACTTGAGGGAATTATGCTGAAACCTGAATGCTCAGACACATAATTCAATTTCACTTCAGTTCTCTTTTCTGTAACCGCTTAATCCTAATTAGGGTCAGTGTGAGGCTGGCACCCATCCCAAGGGCAGAGTACACCCTGGACAGCTCGCCAGACCATGGCGGGGTGGAAACACGCTGACAGCTTTGCAGCTACTCTTGTCGAAAGATAATTCAATTTCTGTACCATTTTTGAAAGCGTACTTAAAAACTAACCCATCACATTTCCTGTTTATAAAGAGAAGCAGAAGGTGTTTCGGGATGAGTGAGTAAATCTCCATCCATCGATACAAGGTGTGTTTTATTTAGACTCACGTGATAAAGTGAGGATGGTTCTCCATTTTCTTCTCCATCTTTTCCAGAAAGGTAAGATCTGTCGCTTCGCCGGGCATCAAGCACTCCTCATCCTGAATTAAAACACAGCAGGGATGCTGAGATTACACCGTGGCTCTATTCGCACTACCCATGAGTCCGGTGGGAGGTTAAATTACAGCATGTTTGTGATGAAATGGTTTGTGTACCAGTACTGAGATGACCCCTCTGTGCTTCTCCTCCACCATGTCACAGATGATTTTATTATTGAAGAACTGCACCGGTTCCCACTATAACACACACACACACACACACACACACACACACACACACACACACACACACACACACACACACACACACACAAAAAAAAAACAACTGTTTTTGAGCATTTGTTCAGTTTTGAGTGACACACTAGCACTGTATTATAATTCTGATTCAGAGCGCTTTAGATATTCTACCTCGATGCCCTCGGCTTCATACTCCTCCTGCTCAGCCTTCAGTGTGAGCTGGATGAACAGCTGCTGGAGCTTCTCATTGCAATAATTAATACAAAACTGCTCAAAACTAAAACATAACAATACACACACACACACGCACGCACACACACACACACAGACACACACTTATATATACGTATATATATATATATATATATATATATATATATATATATATATATATATATATATATATATGTTTCAGCCTGGATCAAGTACACGTTATACAGTGTGTGTGCATGTTGACAGTTGCTTGTGTGTGTATAAGTGTTGTGTGTGTGTGTGTGTGTGTGTGTGTGTGTATATATATATATATATATATATATATATATATATATATATATATATATATATATATATATATATATATATATATATATATACAGGAAACTGTCAACATGCACACACACTGTATAACGTGTACTTGATCCAGGCTGAAACAGATCCTAGCTGTCTTTGGGTGAAGGCAGAGTACACCCTGAACAGGTTGCCAGATCATCATTATACACACAAGCATTCACACCTTAGGGATTATTTGGAACAGCCAATTCACCTAATGTATCTCTTTGGATTGTGAGAGAAAACAGAAGGAAAATCTCAGAGACCATGCAAACTTTCCACAGAAATATCCAGACACTGTATGGGACTCGCTCCCAAGACCTTCTTGTTGTGATGCAGAAGTGCTAACTACTAAAGAACCATGCCACTTGATTTAACATGCTCACCGTCAATAATAAACAAGTTGTGGTCAATATTCTGCAGTGTATTAACTCTGATTGGACGCCAGTGACGTGTCTGTACCTGTTCACGTAGAAGACCTCAAATCCATAAATGTCAAGCAGTCCGATAACGGTTTTTCTGGTCGAATCCTGAGAAATCATGAATAAGATCAAATTTATTCAGCCACAGAATATCAGATACAAATCTTTACAAGATTCAGTTTCCTGTCCACTGTGTTCCCTGACCTGATTCTCGAGTGACTCGTTGATGCGTTTGACCAGCCACGTGAACGTTCGTCCATAAATAGCTTTGGCCAATGCGTCTCTGGCGTACACTGCATGATCGACGGTGAAGGGACACAGAACCTGGACAGCACACAAGTCTTATTAATATCACCAGTACCGGGTTCGAATTAAAGGCAGAGAGATGTGTATGAGGGTGAGATGCTACCTCATCTGTTTTAGCTTCTATCTTCCTGTGGGTCAAGGCCTCGGTCAGAACCTGGACATTTACCCCAGTCAGCTGCACAGAAACAAGGAATCTTATCATGACCAGACTTTTATTAATATCCAGTCATACTCTGTGTGTGTGTGTGTGTGTGTGTGTGTGTGTGTGTGTGTGTGTATGGGGGGGTTATTGTATTGTACCTTTGATACCCAGCGCAGTTCAGCATTGGAGTAGAGGACAGCATTGCCTTTGGTATCTGTATCAAATTGGACATTTCCCAGGTGCAGAACACTCGCAATGATTCCAAAAAGTTGCTGCAGATACACACATGTTAAGCACATACACACACACACACACACACACACACACACACACACACACACTGGAACACTGACATACTGTCCTTCAGTGATATTCTCACCTCAATGTCACCGAAATCAAAGTGCATGACTGACAGAGCGTTTTTCACTGACTTCCAGTCGTTCCTGTCATTGATGGAGCTCACTTTGGCACACTCCCCCTGTAGGAATCCAGGAATATTGCAAGCAACAGAAATAATGAAGTATCAACACTTAATTCAGAAAATACAACATTTTATAAATCAACTAGTCAATCAATTCTGATCACGTGCGATTAATAGAAATGACTGATGGACATAAAGCTGTTTTCACGGCCTGTAGTTGCGAGAGTGAAGAGTAATCGGTTCTACGTGAAGCAGGTAGTTGTAGTGCTGTGTGTCCCTCTCGAGGCCGAGTTTTCTCAACAGGTCATCATCCCCTCCGTCCAGCAGCTGGTAGAAGACATGGAAATTTCTTTCTCCATGGTTCTGATGGACTACACGCGATTTCTCCAGCAGGTAGCTGAGGATGTGACCTCCTACTGCATCCCCCTACGACAAGAAATAACTGAGCTCCAACTTTCCAAACGAAGGAAAGAAAGTGACAACAGCATCAAAGTAAATCCCTCAGTAGTGCACACTTACATTATGTATCAAACTGTACTGTGCACAATGATATCATGGTATTAGGAAAATAAGAAACTGTAAGAGGACTTGATGAATATTATCAATTATCTTAATTTAGTCATGTGATATTTTATTAGTCATGTGATATTTTATTTCACTGCAACAATAACTTTTAATATTAACCAAATTAAACCATTATAATTAACCAAATATTAAAAAAATAATAATAATAATTAAAAAAAAAAAAAAATATATATATATATATATATATACAACAATGGAGATAATGAGATATATTTTTAAAGGTAGTTCCAACCTGGCAGTCGAACTGAATGTCCATGTACTTTCCGAAGCGACTAGAGTTGTCATTCTTCAGTGTTTTGGCATTACCAAAAGCCTGACAGGGAAATGCAAACTATTTTATAAAATTATAAAGTTACATTTTTAACTTCTCTAATAAAAATAATGAACTTACAGTGGCTTGCAAAATTTTTTATACCACTTGAACTTTTCCACATTTTGTCTAGTGACAACAACAAACATAAATATATTTCATTGGGATGTTCTGTGATGAACCAACACACAGTGAGGCATAATCATGAAGTGGAAAAAAAAGATACATGGTTTTCAAAAATGTTAAAAATCTCTTTCTTTTCTTTTCGGCTTTTTCCCTTTTCTCGGGAGTCGCCACAGCGAATCATCTGATTCGCACATTAGATTTGGCAGAGGTTTTTTCGTTGGATGCCCTTCCTGTCACAACCCTTTAGCAAGGGATAGAAGCACATTGGCAGCTTTTGCAGCTATTCTTTACGAAAGTCAGCAATGGTTCTTTTACATGAACCTCTCACCATAGACAGTGAGAGACATGGCTCACCTTTGATAACCCAGTTAGCTGCACTGGGGGGACAGTGACAACCTTTGTGGGGACTCAAACCCCCAATCTTAGGATCAGCGATCCTGCGCCCTATCCACTTGACCACCACTGCCCCTATTTTCAAAAACTTAAAAAAAAAATCTGAAAAATATGGCGTGTATTTAATTATTCAACACCATTTACTCTGACACCCTTAAATAAACTTCAGTACTGTATAACCAATTGCCTTCAAAAGTCACCTAATTATTAAATACAGTCCATCTGTGTGTAATCTAATCTCAGGATAAATACAGCTGTTCAGAGGTTTTTACAAAAACATTAGTAAACAAACAGCATCGTAAAGCTCAAGGAACACACCACACCAGACAGGTCAGAGATAAAGTTGTGGAGAAGTTTAATGAAGGATTAACCATCTCACATCTCACTGCTCAATCCATCAACTGAAAAATGGAAAGAGTATGGAACTATCTTAGGTAGGTCAAGGGAAGCATTGATCAGCAGCCTGAAGGTCAATGGTAAAGCTGGAGAAGCTGCAGAGATCCACAGCTCGGGGAAAGAATCTGTCCACAGGACAACTATGAGTCATACACTCCACAAATATGGCTTTTATGGGAGAGTGGGAAACGGAAATCTATAAGAAGTCCTGATTGCAGTTTGCCAAAAGCCATTTGGGGGACACAGCATACATGGCAGAAGGTGATCTGGACAGATGAGATCCGAATTGAGCTTTTTTCATCTAAATGCACAATGCTGTGTGGCCGAAAACCAACAGTGCACATCACCCTGAATAAACCATCCCCACTTTGAAACATGGTGGTGGTAACATCGTGCTGTGAGGATGTTTTTCTTCTGCATGGACAAGGAAGCTGGTCAGAATTGGTGGGAAGATGGATGAAGCCAAATACAGGGAAATCTTGAAAGAAAACCTGTTACCGTCCAACAGGGCAACAGCCCTAAACCTACAGCTAGAGCTACAATGGAACAATTTAGATTAAAATGTATTCATGTATTAAAATGGCCCGGTCCCAAATCCTGAAGCAAACCTTGAAAATTACTGCTTTCACAGATGCTCTTCATTCAGTCTGACAGGGCCCGAGCGATTTTGTAAAGAAGAGTTGGCAAAAAATTCAATCTCTGTAGAAATATAAACCTAAAGACCTTCAGCTATAACTGCAGGAAAAAAGTGGTTCAACAAAGTACTGTATTGACTTCGGAGGGATTCCAGATCATAATTATTCTCCACTTTGTGTTGGAATATCCCATAAAATACATTTAACTTAGTGGCTGTAACTTGAGACAATTATTAATTACAGTTGCTGTAATTAGGAAGTGGTTCATACATTTGCATTATTAATACTTATTTTCATAGTGCAGGATAAATTCAGTAAGTATGTCGACACCAAGGTCAAATTTCATGCTATCGGCTGACAAATATATATTTTAGATTTATAATCAAGATTAACATTGTCCTTAATCATTACACAAATGTAGGATTTCACATATATTTTGAGCGTAATATATATCGATCAGACCTCCAGAATAGGATTGGACATGAGCATTTGGTCCCGGACGGAGTTCAGCAGGGAACTACTGGGGCAGCTAACAGCGTAATACTGTAGGATCTTCTTAGTGGCCTCGGTTTTTCCTGCGCCACTCTCTCCGGAGATTAGAATGAAGTGGTTATTAGCCTCCGCTAGCATGGTCTGGTAGGCGTTATCTGCCAGGGCGTAGCTGCAATGAGAAGAGAAATTACATGCAGGTGGAGGTGGGGATTGTGGCTGCATGTGGCTTCTATTAAGGTCTTAAGAACACCTGAGGCACATCTGTTGGAAAATCTTAAAGTTATAAAGAGTGTTTATATGTTTGTGTGTGTGAGCTGCAGTTACCACATTACGGTAACAACTATAGAGTAGATTTGATTTTTATGAAGAATTAGACACAAGACATAAATATACTAGTCCTTCTCAAAAAATTAGCATATTATATTTATTATATATTATAGTTCATAACATATTATAGTTCATTATTTTCTGTAATGTACTGATAAAAATTAAACTTTCATATATTTTAGATTCATTGCACACCAACTGAAATATTTCAGGTCTTTTATTGTTTTAATGCTGATGATTTTGGCATACAGCTCATGAAACCCCAAAATTCCTATCTCAAAAAAAATGAGCATATCATGTTCAGGTAGTCTAACCGAGCTATTAACCTAATCATCTGAATCAACCAATTAACTCTAAACACCTGCAAAAGATTCCTGAGGCTTTTAAAAACTCCCAGCCTGGTTCATTACTCAAAACCGCAATCATGAGTAAGACTGCCGACCTGCTGCTGTCCAGAAGGCCATCATTGACACCCTCAAGCAAGAGGGTAAGACAGAAAGAAATCTCTGAGCGAATAGGCTGTTCTCAGAGTGCTGTATCAAGCCACCTCAGTGGGACGTCTGTGGGAAGGAAAAAGTGTGGCAGAAAACGCTGCACAACCAGAAGAGGTGACGGGACCCTGAGGAAGATTGTGGAGAAGGGACGATTCCAGACCCTGGGGGACCTGTGGAAGCAGTGGACTGGGCTACAGGTGCCGCATTCCCCAGGTCAAGCCACTTTTGAACCAGAAACAGCGGCAGTAGTGCCTGACCTGGGCTACAGAGAAGCAGCACTGGACTGTTGCTCAGTGGTCCAATTTATTTTTTTCGGTTGAAAGCAAATTTTGCATGTCATTCGGAAATAAAGGTGCCAGAGTCTGGAGGAAGACTGGGGAGAAGGAAATGCCAAAATGCCTGAAGTCCAGTGTCAAGTACCCACAGTCAGTGATGGTCTGGGGTGCCATGTCAGCAGCTGGTGTTGGTCCACTGTGTTTTATCAAGGGCAGGGTCAATGCAGCTCGCTATCAGGAGATTTTGGAGCACTTCATGCTTCCATCTGCTGAAAAGCTTTATGGAGATGAAGATTTCATTTTTCAGCACGACCTGGCACCTGCTCACAGTGCCAAAACCACTGCTAAATGGTTTACTGACCATGCTATTACTGTGCTCAATTGGCCTGCCAACTCTCCTGACCTGAAGCCCATAGAGAATCTGGGGGATATTGTGAAGAGAAAGTTGAGAGACACCAGACCCAACACTGTGGATGAACTTAAGGCCGCTATCGAAGCATCCCGGGCCTCCGTAACACCTCAGCAGTGCCACAGGCTGATTGGCTCCATGCCAGGCCGCATTGAAGCAGTCATTTCTGCAAAAGGATTCCCGGCCAAGTATTGAGTGCAGAACTGAACATAATTATTTGAAGGTTGACTTTTTTGTATTAAAAACACTTTTTTTATTGGTCGGATGAAATATGCTAATTTTTTGAGATAGAGATTTTTGGTTTTTCTTTACTTTTTTGCCAAAATTATCAATATTAAAACAATAAAAGGCTTGAACTACTTCAGTTGTGTGTAATGAATCTAAAATATATGAAAGTTTAATGTTTATCAGTACATTACAGAAAATAATGATATTTATCACAATCTGCTAATTTTTTGAGATGGACTAGTAGCTGCAACTAGCAATTCCTGGGGTCCAAGCAACTATTGGACTTGGACTTTGATGTTTGCAGATGACATTGTGATCTGCAGTGAGAGCAGAGAACAAGTGCAGGAAAATCTAGAGAGGTGGAGGTATGCCCTGGAAAGGAGAGGAATGAAGGTTAGCCTCAGTAAGACAGAATACATGTGCATGAATGTCAAGGACCCAACAGGAACGGTGAGGTTACAGGGGGCAGAGATAAGGAAGGTGGAGGATTTTAAGTACTTAGGCTCAACAATCCAGAGCAATGGAGAGTGTGGAAAAGAGGTGAAGAAGCGCGTGCAGGCTGGTTGGAATGGTTGGAGAAACGTGTCCAGTGTGATGTGTGATTGGAAGGTATCGGCAAAAATGAAAGGAAAAGTGTACAAGACGGTGATGAGGCCAGCGATGTTGTATGGTTTAGAGACAGTGGCGCTGGGGAAAAGACAGGAGGCAGAGCTGGAGGTAGCAGAGATGAAAATGTTGAGGTTCTCTTTGGGAGTAATGAGGATGGATAGGATCAGGAATGAGCACATCAGAGGGACAGCACATGTTAGATGTTTTGGAGACAAAGTCAGAGAGGCTCGATTGAGATGGTTTGGACATGTACAGAGGAGGGATAGTGAATATATTGGTAGTAGGATGCTGAGGTTGGAACTATCAGGCAGACGGCCTAGAGGAAGACCAAAGAGACGATTCATGGACGTGGTGAAGGAGGACATGAAGACAGTTGGTGTAAGAGAAGAAGATTCAGAGGATAGGGTGAGATGGAGGCAGATGATTCGCTGTGGCGACCCCTGAAGGGAAAAGCCGAAAGGAAAAGAAGAAGAAGAAGCAAATGAAGAGCATGAGTGGTGATAATGGGTAGTGATGAAGAAGATGAGTGATGAAGAGGAAATGATGTCACATAAAGGAGTTAGAATATTTGAATGTGTAAAACAAAGAGGTTTTTCTCTTGGCTTTTTTTTTTTGATTATTTTAAATACAGGAGCAGAATTAAAATAATTCATATTGATAATCCAAGTAGAAACAACGGAGCTTCTGAGCTCACAGCCATAATAAATGTAAACACGGTGCAGACTTACATGTGAGGTGGAAGCTCATAAAAGTTGACCACCATATACAGGTCCATGTGCTTCTTGCTGTAAATGTCCAAATCTTTGTAGGGGTTGACGGAGATCAGAAGGGTTCCAATATACGTCTTCAAAAAGACAAATAAAATGAAGTGATAACCATAAAATATGGATAACTGTACACGATTAGGACAAGAATACAGCAGTGATCCGATCCATGCTCATGGTCAGTCGTGACATGTAGAAGCGAGGTGAAGGTGAAAGGAAAAGTCTGGTCTCTTGGTGTACTCGGTTTTCATGTCAACCTAAACTCACGTATATCAGGTCCGCTGAGAAGCGCTGCTTCAGGTTATCCAGAAAAGCCGTCTCGCTGTTGTGGGCGTCGAGCAACACCATGTCTTGGACACCAACTCTGTCTCTGGCAGTAAGAGCCCGCTCCAGGTCCAACTGACGCTCCTTACCTTTTCCTTTCTGCAAACACAGATGGATTCACATGTATATTATTTCATATTAGCTGACAAAGCAGAATTTGTCCTGGAAATGCATTTACATTTTGACGCATGGAAGGTAATCAGACGGGTGCTTCAAATCCAAGACAGGAACGTGGACTATTAGCAATATAAAAGTGAGTTGTAATTTGACCGCATAACCTTGCACTGTTTAAGTAAGCAATGTTCGGAAAGCGCCCTGCGATGGTCTGGCGAGCTGTGCAGGGAGTACACAGCCTTCGCCCAGAGTAAAAAGAACAAAACGTATGGTAGACTGGTGACAGGGTCCTCGATTACTGATCCCAAGTTCAAGGGTTAAATCCCAACTATCACCCCAGACAGCTAACTGGCTAATCAAAGGCCGGTCATGTCTCTCACTGTCTGAGCTGAGACGGATGTAAAACAACCATTACTGACTTTTATCAAGAGTAGCTGCTGTTGATGGCCTTGGCAAGCTTACCGGGGTGTACTCTGCCCTTGCCCAGAGTCGGCTGAGATGGGCACCAGCCTCCCGTGACCCGAATTAGAATTAAGCGAATCAGAAAATGAATGATTGAATGAATGTTAGGAAAGCGTTCTATCGTACGCAGTATACCGTGTGTAGAGATATCCGATTACGATGACCTTACCACTCAGGTGTGTATGACTGACAGAATAATTTACTCTGAATCTCATATGAACAAGCTCTCGATTGCTGGATGGATGCCAGCAGATCGTATCACATCACACCCAGTTCAGTGGTCTTTAAATACACGTAAACACTCTAAAATGGTATTTCAATACAACTCTGTCTGGCTGTCCTGCACCAGTTATCTCATGCTGCTTCACTTTATACAGTGGAACTGGGATCATCAATTGTGCTTCAAGCAGCTGAAATCATTCATTTGCTGAACCTCATAATTCTAATAGTGAATCCTAGTAGTGTTGCTGGAAGGATGGAGCCTGTCTCAGCCGGCTGTTTTGGAGAAGGTCAGTCAACAGCTCACTGGTCCACTGCAAAGCCAAATGTGCCTAATGTGTATGTCCTTACGGACTATGGGATGAAACTGGAGTACTCAGAGGAAACCTATACAAGCATGGGGTAAACTCCACACATGAACACCATCACCAAGCTTGCAACTCAAACCCAGAACCTTCTATTTCTGAGTTCACATGTTATTTACTACACCACCATGCTAACATAAAGACATTTTATTAAGTGTATTTTTTTTTAGAAAACAGTGTGGATACAGTTCATTTTGTTTTCTGCACACACTTAAGGAAGTATCTATCTATCTATCTATCTATCTATCTATCTATCTATCTATCTATCTATCTATCTATCTATCTATCCATCCATCTAGTGCCTGAGTCGTAGGATGACCATTGGCGACCAGCCATGAAGGATAACATCCTGGTTATCATCTTCATGGAGGTTTTCATGACAGGATTAGTGCAGTGGTTTGCCATTGCCTTCTGCACGATGCAAACCTACGGGCAATTTAGAACGGCCAATTAACCTACTGTGCATGTCTTTGGATTGTGGGAGGAAACTGGAGCACCCGGAGGAAACCCATGCAAGCACGGGGAGAACATGCAAACTCAGGCCGGGAATTGAACCCAGGGCCTTCAGACAGATAGATATAGATATACAGTGATCCATCGCTACTTCGTGCTTCAGTTTCTGGGGCTTCAGTGCATCGCGGGTTTTTCAAAAATTTTCATTGAAAAATAAAAAAGGAAACTAAGGAAAAATAGGGGAAAAGTCAAGGGAAATGCCGCAAAACAAGGCCAATTAAAAAAAAAACAACAACAAAAAACAAAAAAAACAAAAAAAACCCCAAACAAACAAAACAAAGAAATAAAACAAGTCAACAAAACTATGTACGTACATTTTTATTTGAGATGTGCATCTGAGTGTGTGCATGTGCATCTGTGTGTGCATATGCGTATCGGTATGTGTGTGTATTTATATTTTATTTACATCTTGTGCATTATTTTTGACTGTTTAATTGTTATTATAAGCATTTATAGCATCGAATATGTATTTATTGATATTATATACACATATACAGTACATTTATGTATACGCCAGTCAGGGGGTTAATCCTACTTCGTGGAAATCGGTGGTCGTGTGGGGAGGGGTTTCAGTCCCAACCCAATTAACTACAGAAAGAGAGGGATCCTTATGTGTGTGTGTGTATATATATATATATATATATATACACACACACCTCACCCAACATCATTAATTGGTTCCAGGAGAAACGACTTAAGTCAAATTAGCTTGTCTCTAGGTTAGCCTAGGTTAGGCTACGCCAAATTTACTTGTCTAGGCTAACCCGAAAAATAACCATTCCTAGTTCTGTACTTTATTCATAAATACAATTTTTAATATGGTTAATAAGAATCTATTTTATTTAACTGTATTTAGTAAACTTCATTTTTTCCCATTTTTTTAAAAAAACCGACGCAGAACCGAGAACGACTTAACTCAAAATGACTTAAGCTGAGGTATACCTCTCTCTCTCTCTCTCGCTCTCTCTCTCTTTATCTATCTATCTATCTATCTATCTATATATATATATATATATATATATATATATATATATATATATACATACATACATACATACATACATACATATGTATATATATATACATATATATATATATATATATATATATATATATATATACATATATATATATATATATATATATATATATATATATACATATATATATGTGTGTGTGTGTGTGTGTGTGAAAGTGATATTTTGAGGTCCACTTTAAATAGAGAAGCCTGTAAGATGAGAACTCCTTACACCATATTATAGAAACATTTTCTATGCACTCTTTTATATCTCCGCGTCCTTTCTTCTGTTCATTTTCATGTCTTCTTTTCCCTTCAGTGCTGAGATCTACAAGTCATTTGACTTTCAAATTATAATAGAGAAAAAAAGAGAAACATTGAATCTATTCTGATGAATCAAAGCCCTGCAGAAATCCTGCTCCTACTCCAAAATTCACACACCGAATCCTCATTAGCTCTCTTCTGAAAGAGGCCAGGGGTTTTTTTTGTTTTTTTTTTTGTCCTGTAAATTCCCCTAGAAAAAAAAAGTGGGGAAAAATGGAGGGACAATGAAAAAGCTTTTAAAATGCAGTCTACATTCCATTACATATATTCCCTCTGCATATCCTTTCAAAATTTATTCATTAGAAAACATTTAATGTCAGAGTGAATTTCACACTGGCCAGTCTGTGGACAATGGAGAAGATTTGGCCTATTTGGGCTGCGGGAGGAGGATGGAGGGATGGAGAAAGAGGAGAGGGCAAGGGTGTGAGGGAGGGAAAGGTTGACGAAGGGAGGGTTCGCTGTGTTTGTCTGATCGGAGCCTATGAAATGAGGCCTTCTTGAGACTAAATAGTGCTGTAACGGTCCGTGTACAATTAGAGCGCCTTGCAGTCGAACAATGGGGACTTGTTATGAGCAGCACAGTAATATGGACAAGAGAACCCCAAAGTTCAGGAACAGTGTACATGTGTGCGTGAGTTTGCTTTGGTCGCGACCTGTAGCAACACCACACCAAGCCTGACATTGCTAATTGTGATTTCCTCACCTATTGGTCAACAATTTCAGCCGTTGCACACACACACACACACACACACACACACACACACACACACACACACACACACACACAAACACATCATCTCTGTCATCCCGTCTGTATCATGCCCTTAAAACCGACCCCAACACACCCCTAACCCCCCCACTCACCCCTCGGTCTAAGCCAAAGAGGCAGGTGAACAATATCATTGAAGGTCCCCCATTTGAGATGTCAGAACTAATCTCAGTCTTGGGTTTATTGTGAAGAGGGTGGAACTCACACACCCCCACACTTCCCAAACTCCACTCTCGCTCCGATTTGCCCGCACTGTTACATGGGAACAGGCCGAACTTGATGCTGAACAATGGAACAAGGGACCAAAGAGATGCCAACACTTAAGCACATGACACTTCAAATGTGAGTGAACGGACATCAGCAGAGGAAAATCTGGTTCCGAGTGCAGATGAGATCCAAAATGAGACCAAGCCGAAGGTGCTTTACTTTCAAGCGTCTTTGAACGTTGAAAGGTCTTTCAGGAGAACTGGCAATGCTTATGCTCAAAGTAGCTGCGGAAAACTTTCTGGATCTTAAACATTTTCATAACATTAAATAACTACCAACACCAAACGGGTTCATCAATGCAATCAGTGCAGTGTCAGGCCAGGTAGTGTGGAACATTTCTCTTAGTGTTGTAGTGTCTTAATTAAGAGATGGTTCTTCGGACTAGTGTAGTGTGTCTGTCACAGCTGAGTGGAGATGACCTCATCTGAGGGAAATAAAGAGTCAGAGAGGGAAGAGAGAGAGAGAGAGAGAGAGAGAGAGAGAGAGAGAGAGAGAGAGAGAGAGAGAGAGAGAGAGAGAGAGAGAGAGAACCTCATCTTCTAAAGTAGGCTAGGCCAAAGAGGAAGAAACCCTATCCAGGAGAGGATCTCCTGAAATGACCTGTGAGATCCTGTTACGTTCTTATTGAAGAAAGTGGACATTAAACCTTCCAAGATGGACCTTATGGACTCGTGATATGACAAAATATGTGACAGACATACAGTAGGTAAGAAGGGTGTGAAGTACGAGGGGCACTCATGCTGTAAAAGCTGAGAATTGTTTTTTTTTTTCCGACGAGATGCACATGTGTAATTAATGTGAAAGACAAGGACAATGCAAATTTTCCTAGTTTCAAATAGCGTCTGAGGTTTCATTCGATTAGAGACGTTTCAGGTCTGTGTAACTGCACTTAATGCAAAGTATCATCCAACTTCAGTCTATACAAATATCTCATATGGACAAAAGATACACACAAACATCACGCACAACCCTCCCCCCCCAAAAAAAAACAAAGAAAAAACAAAAAAACATGTACATCCCCCCAGTTATACCTGCATCTCAGCTGCTGTGTGGACCAGACGTTACTTGTTTCTAATCTTTCCTAAAGGTCACCTGGAGATGCCGCATTTAGATACAGGTAAGTCTATGTGCAGTCTACATGCTAGACAAAACCACAGAAAAAGTAAAATTCCATTCCAGTTCAGGATTTCAGAACATCAGCATCCATACATCAGTGTTCTGTAGAAACTTCTCACAGTGCATGATCGCATTGTGATCCATAAAGCCATAAATGATATGTCATTGGAATTTTCCTGCTCCTAATGATCCACAAGTTTTTTCCGCAGCCCGTACAACCACAGACTTTCAAAGTTCAATATCTCCAGGTCCAGTATTTCGGCGCACTTCAGCCGTTCCTACTCATTTCTGTACTATTTCAAGTGTTCTATAGAACTTCTGATATCCTTGCTACTGCATTTTCAGGAACTTCAGTCTTCCTTTCCTCATGTTAGCATCATCAGGCTGTCCAGAGCTGGTGTGAACATGTGAACACTTGTCTCAGCACTCAGCTGCTCGAGCTACAGAGCTGGCATGCTAAATGATTCATGGCCTGGTCGGACTAGGGGTTGCAGGCAAGCAGATCTTGTTCAGTGTTTAACTGGGTGTCTCCTAATCTACTGGGTGCAACAAAGATACAGAAATACTATCCATCCAAACTGGTTTACCAGTCCTCCACTGCCTCGGCTCAGCCTCTACTCCATGACCACTACACTACAATGCAGGTCCGGTTACTCCCTGATCTTTGATTAGGCGAAATGCAAAGACACCCAATCACTCAGTAGATTTGAGAAGAATGGTTGACAAGACTGTCATCATGATGAATTCCATTCCTCCACTAACCTCTCAGTGCTTAAAGGTCAACAAACGCATGGTTTACTCTACTAGCTTTGACGATTAACTCCTGAATTCCTTCAACCATGTTGGAGAACTGAGACCTTCCAGGATTGAGATGTGGTGAACACTTCTGATTAAATACTGTAATTTCCAATCTTTCCACAATTGGTCAGAACATTCATTGCCAAATCTTGTTTTTGTTTTGACTGAAGTTTCAGTCTGAAGGACTTTACTCACTGGTCATGGACATGTTTTCTTCTGGAAGCCTGAGTTAAAAGACATTTCATTTTTACTCAGCAAAGTAGGAATTGGTAGACTGATTACCAAACAAAACTTGATACTGGCCCTGTGATGGTCTAGTGAACTGTTTTGAGTGTACCTCATCTTCATCTGGAGTTAGCTGGAATGAGGCCAGCCATCCTGCAACCCTTATTAAGGACCAGTAGAGTGTCTTCTGGAGAAGACCTATGTTGCCTGCATTTCTTATTTCCATTGCCATTTTTTTTTAATAGCGGAATAATCTTATTTAGTTCAGTTCATTTTCTGTAACCGCTTCATCCTAATTAGGGTCGCAGGGAGGCTGGTGCCCATCCCAGCCAACTCAGGGCATGTGCAGAGTACACCCTGGACAGCTCGCCAGGCCATCGCAGGGCGGAAACACGCTGACGGCTTTGCAGCCTACTCTTGTCAAAAGTCAGCAATGGTTCTTTTACATGAACCTCCCACCATAGACAGTGAGAGACATGGCCGGCCTTTGATAACCCAGTTAGCTCCACTGGGGGGGACAGTGACAACCTTGTGGAGAGTGGGACTCGAACCCCCAACCTTTGGATCAGCGATCCGGCGCCTTATACCACTAGACCACCACTGCCCCATAATTATCTTATTTAGATTCTGTGAAAGTTTAATAAAAAAAAAATCCATTTACTGGTGTAAGAGGAGTTGTGATGACATCCCCTTGTGGAGTAAAAACAAAGTCCATGTTTTGCTCTGGAAAGCCCCCAAAAATATCAATTTAGTACAAAAGAATATGAGGTGTAGAATAGTATGGTGTAAATAAGATTCAGTGACAGTTTGGTGGGCACTGGTGGCCCATTGTTAGGCTACTGGTTCAAGCCCCACTATCAATGGGTTGTTACTGCTGTACCACAGTGCAGCAAACTTGGTTATCAAAGGCCAGTCATATCTCTCACTGTCTGTGGTGACAGGAATGTAAAAGAACCATTTCTGACTTTCATCAAGTGTAGGCTACATAGCTGCTCTGCCTTGTGATGGCCTTTTGAGCTGTACAGGGTGTACTCTGCCCTCGTCCCAAGTCAGTTGAGATGGTCACCAGCCTCCCCGCAACCTTAATTAGGAACAAGCAGTTCAGAAAATCAATGAATGAAAGTTTGCTTGAAAGACGTTGACTTGTTGAGGAACAGATGCGGATCACAATCAAGTGAGACTATGGACAACGTCCATGACACAAGAGGACACAGTGACCCCTATGCGTCATGCCAGCTTTGCAGACAGGCAACATGAAAACTAACTTATGTGGTGCACATCTGGGGGTAATATTGAAGTTTTTGACCAAATTTGGTTGGAATCCAGTGAATGGTTTAGGAGTAGTATAGCAAATAGAATTAATGTATGATGCAGATGGACAAGAAATGACTACAGATGCCAGACAAAGGTGTTCTCTATGTGTCCATTCTGCTACGCAGGCAACACAATAAATTGGATTGGAAAATGGAATGAAAACTTGGTACCAATTCCTTATAGCGATGACTGGAATCTGCAGGTAGGTCAGGAGGACAATACTGTACTTCACTCAAAGTACAAAAGCCTCGGCTGATCTGCACTTATCATACGTACTGTAATCTCATACAGATGTTCATATTATTTCACTGCAGATCTTTCTTGTGAGTAAATTCATCCACTGACTTGAAACATATCCTAATACACAGATGACCAGAACGACAAAGAAGGCCTTCTTCTTCGTCTTCTTCTTCTTCAATCTGTTTATCTGCAGCTTTCCACATTCACAGTTGTATCATTGCCAAACTGTGTTGTCAAGGGTAGCTCTCACCTCTTAGACCGCCACCCTCCCTTTACACTCACACACCCCTGCGGGTCTGTAATGCTTGTCCAACCTTAACAGGCTTTGAGCCGCCCGCTGGGCTCCGGTACCGCACGAGACTCTGCAAATCCCATTACACATGAGTCACAGCATTTGATTCTCTCATTAGAGATTCCAAACAGAGAATAAGGGCGTATTATGACACTGGCTTTGCTGCGTTCCCACCGAACTTCCAACCAAATCTCCTTCTCTTTTGCTCTCATTTTTTCATCTGCTTCTTGTCTCACATCTTTCCTGTTTGTCTTCTTTTATTAGTATTTTTTCTCATGAGAAGGTCTCAGTCATTCCCATAACTAATACTGTGTGCTGCGTTCTGTCCAAGTACACTGTAAACGCAGGTATACAGTGGACTTGTTTCACTTTTTGATGAGTATATATGTATTTTTCCATGCCGTATTACAGAATCGAAAGCTTGATCTCTCTGCAGATGTTCAACTGTCATGCTCTTGAATTTGTCTATGTTGGCATTTTCAAAAGAAATCAAAAACAACCGGCTCTGACAAGAACCAACTACGCATCACAGGGGGCTGATGAACGCAGATAAAAATGATGACACAACTGACAGGTTCGTCTCTTGGATGACATGAGGGTTTAATCTGGCCTTTCGACTTGACCAAAGGTCTTCAGCAGGGTCAAGGGGATGACCCTATTATTGACCCCTAGCTGTGATGTCTCTAAAGGGAACTGAGGGTGAAGCTAAAGACACAGCAGTGGAACTAATGCAGAGGGGAAATGTGACACATATCCAATCACCAAGTCCAGGGAGGTTGGAGCCTATCTCAGCCAACTCAGGGAGAAGACAAGGCACACCCTGAACAGATCACCAGCTACACATAACCATTCACACCTGGTGCAATTTGGGACAGGCAAATAGCCTAATGTGCATGTGTTCAGACTTGTGGAAGGCAACCGGAGTACCCGGAGAAAACCCACACATGAATGTGGAGAACTTGCAAACTCCATAAAGAAGGGCCTTTGCTGAGCCTGGGACTCAAACCCAATACCTTCTTGCTGTAAGGAAGTTGTGCTAATCACTATGCCATCAGTCCACCCTTATATTACCAACTATTGTATGTCACTATTCATAACGCATAAGTCAACTTTGTACATCCTTACAGTGACACAGTAGCTTCTAAGTGGAGCGACACCACACACTTATAATCTGTAATATAAACAGACACCACATCAGTGGACAGCAACCCTGTTTCTGGAGAACCTGCAGGTTCAAGTGTAATTACTAACCAAATCCTGACACAAATCTTTTAGAGACTCAAGAACTTCTTAAGTCAATGATTAAATGGACAAGTTGGGATTGTTTATCATCATCATCATTTTCTGTAACCGCTTCATCCTAATTAGGGTCGCGGGGAGGCTGGTGCCCATCCCAGCCAACTCAGGGCGAGGGCAGAGTACACCCTGGACAGCTCGCCAAGCCATCGCAGGGCGGAAACACGCTGACGGCTTTGCAGCCTACTCATGTCGAAAATCAGCAATGGGTCTTTTACATGCCTCATACCATAGACAGTGAGAGACATGGCCGGCCTTTGATAACCCAGTTAGCTGCACTGGGGGGGGGGACAGTGCCAACCTTGTGGAGAGTGGGACTCGAACCCCCAACCTTTGGATCAGCGATCCGGCGCCTTATACCACTAGACCACCACTGCCCTCTGGGATTGTTTAGGTTGCAACCAATATATTCAGATGCAAATTTCCAGAATAGGGTTGAGCTACACAATTACACCACTAGACTACATCCGTGTATTTTGATGGTGAGGTACTGGAGTGATCGGGAAGTCCAGAAGAACACGAAACTCATTTCCATGCTCATGAATCCTGTAGAAACATCTGTTTCTTTGTGAAATGGTGTATTAGCATGACTACCCTGATGAATTTAGTTGTTAGGTGATGGTATAGTGCTGTGCAAAAGTTTTTTTTAAGTCTTTTTAAGACAGACAGACAGACAGACAGACAGATGTAGTTTATTAAAGTGTCACGTGTATGAATACAGAATAAAAAAAACGTAAATTATACGGATAAAAGATTACATACACCCAGCCTAGTATAGGTTTATGAGACACTGTTAAAACAATATTATGTACTTAAGAATATAAATATAAAAATTAAAATATTTAAGTCTGTTGGGTTTTTACACCCAAGCCAAGTGGCTCATCAGGCCGGTGCTTATCCCCGGTTTCCGTAGTGTGAAGCGAGCAGGAGTTCAACTCCTCCTGGATGGGACGCTAGTCCATCGAAGGTTACCTTCCCAGTATATGTTTACTGGTACCCATTTCTACTGCTGGGTGAACAGAGGCACACTCGTGGTTACCTTTTGCAAAAGTTTTTACCCCTTACTAATTTTTTTTTTTTTGCACTTTTGTCATACTTAACTTTTTCAGATCATCAAACAAATTTAAACATTACGCAAAGATAATCAAAGTATACAAAAAATGCAGTTTTCCTGTTGTGATTTTACTTGTTAAGAGAAAAATCCTATCCAAACCTACACGAACCTCTGTGAAAAAGTAATTGCCCCCCTTCCTTTGTTAAAAGGTGAGGTTATTGTGATTAATCCTATCATTGGGGAAAACTTGAGTTCAATTTCATGGCCACACCCAGGACTGATTGCTGCCAGACATTTCCAATCAGGAAATCCCGAACATAAAACCTGTCTGACAAGGTGAGGTAGGCCATACTGACCACACATCATCATGCCGTGATCCAGTGAGCTTTAAGAGCAAACAAGAAAGAAGATTATAGAGATGTCTCAGTCTGAGAAAGGATACAAAGCCATTGGTAAATCTTTGGGACTCCAGCGGACCAGTGTCAGAGCCATTTTTACATAAATGGAAAAGCCATGACACAGTGGAGACCCTTCCCAGGAGTGGCTGGCCTAGCAAAATCACTCCAAGAGCACAGTGCAGACTAACCGGAGAAGTCACAAAGGATCCAAAAACCACTTCTACACAACTACAAGCCTCACTTACCTCAGTTAATGTCAATGTTCATGACTCCACCATCAGAAAGACACGAGGCAAAAATGGTATCCATGGAAGAGTTCCGAGGCGAAAGCCACTGTTGACAAAAAGAATATCAAGACACGACTCACTTTTGCCAAGAATCATCTTGATCATCCCCAAAGCTTTTGGGAAAATGTCCTCTAGACTGATGAAACTAAATTTGAACTTTTTGGGAGAAATGCGTCCTGTTCCATCTGGCACAAAAGGAAAACAGCATTTGATAAAAAGAACATTGTGCCAACAGTGAAACATACTGGTGGAAGTGTGATGAGCTGGTCTGCTTTGCTGCTTCAGGACCTGGGCGACTTGTCATGATTGATGGAACCATGAATTCTACTCGCTACCAAGAAATCCTGGCGAAGGATGTTCATCCAACAGATCGAGACCTCAAGCTAAAATGCATCTGGGTTCTGCAGCAAGACAATGATCTGAGGAACACCAGCAACTTCTGAATGATTAAAAAAAGAAAACCAGGGTTTTGGAGTGGCCCAGTCAAAGTCCCGACCTGAACCCTATTAAGATGCTGTGGCATGACCTTAATGGTTCAACCAGCTATTAGGTTTAGTGGGAAATTACTTATTCACATGAGCCCTTGTAGGTTCAGATGTATTTTCCCTTTAATAAAGGCAATTGCCACTGAAAACTGCATTTTGTGTTTACTTGTGTTTTATCTTTGTATAATATTTAGGTTTGCTTGATCTGAAATGAATAACCGTACCGTGCAAAAAATGTCAGAAATTGGTCAGGGGCAAAAAAACTTTTGCACAGCACTGTAAATGGTGTCCATGAAGGGATGTCCATGGTCAGCAACAATACCCAAATAAAGAGTGGCATTCAAATTATGATTAATTAGTATTAATGAACCTGAAATGTGAAAGAAAAACATTGCCCACATCATTACACCACCTCCACCAGCCTGGACTGGATTCATGTTGCTGGTAATGCCAAATTCTGACCACACACCATCTTTGTGCCTCAGCAGAGCATCATCAGACTACAGACAGTTTACATCTTTCTCAGTCTTCAACTGTCCAATTTCAGTGAACTTGCGCCTACTGCAGCCACAGCTTTCTGGTCTTGACTGACAGAAGTGAAACTTGACATTGTTGTCCACCACTGTGGCTTATCTGCCTAATGGTTCAACGTGTTGTGGATTCTGAGATGATTTTCTGTTTACCACAATTGTACAGGGTGATTATCTGAGTTACTGAAGTATTTTTGTCAATTCCAACCAGTCTGTTCAGTCTCCGTTGACCTCTCATCAGCAAGTTAAAGTATTCCCATCCAACAAAACTGCCACTCGATGGATTTTTTTAAATTACACCATTCAGAGTGAACTTTATAGACTGTTCTGTGTGAAAATCCCAGGGGGTCAGCAATTATTTACACCAACCTGTCAGGAACCAACAAATCTGGCCATGGCCATAATAAATTATATTACTTTTTACTTTGCACGTCTGCCACGTGATCGACTGATGAGATCATGAATAAGTTTACGCTTTTGATTACATTTACAGCATTTGTCAGATTCTCTTATCCAGAGCAACTTACAATTATATCATTTTTATACAACTGAGCACTTGAGGGTTAAGGGCCTTGCTCAAGGGCCCAACAGTGGTGACAGTGGGAATTGAACCACTGACCTTCAGAGAAGGAACCCATCACATAATTGGCTGTTTCAAATCGCCTCTAGATGTGAGTGTGAACGGTTGTTTGAGGATAATGGTGCCTTGCGACGGGTGTATCCCGTCCTCGCCAAGAGTCGGCTGAGATCGGTGCCAGCCCCCCCTGTGACCCCAATTAGGATCAAGCAGCATCGACAATGAGTGCCAGTCCAAAAACATGCACAATAGGCCGAATGGCTGTTCGAAATTGCCTGTGAGTGCTGGCACCGCAATGGCCTGATGAACTGTTCAGGGTATACCCTGCTTTCACCCAGAAACAGCTGAGATGGGCACCGGCCTCCCTGTATTCCTAATTATAATTAAGAAGCGTCGAAAATGAATGCAAATATTTATAAAAACACTGAACGCCAGCTTTTTGTTCAAACTAATTTTTTTAGATATGAAATAAATAACTATACAAATATTGTGTATTACCCATGATCCTTCTGTATTATACACTAGAAGAAACTGTTAAAATACATATCAAGCAGTTGTTTCATAGAAACATTTTCCTCGGAATTTATTAATGACTAAATCCGCTGTTCTATCTACAAGACTGAAGACGAAGTTTAACGGCGCTAGGACCGGGGGGGAGGATCGTGACTGGGTTCCTTTCTGTCCGTTACTCCGCATTGATCGTTGTGACGTGTCGGATTCGCCATCTGTAAACTCCCAAAGGGCTCAAAGTCAATTAACGCCCATCTTCCCTCAGGATTACGTCGGGCTGGAGTTAGAAACGGTGCATCACTCGGTTTATTCTCTACCCTCATACCCTCCGCGGTGGGGGGGGGGGTGTTATTAAAAAAAAAAAAAAAAAACAAACAACAAAGATCTGCAGACACGTTTCACAACAAAGTGTTTAAAACAAATCATTGTTTCAAAAGATGTTAAACACAATAGAAGAAAAGTATAATAATCTGCATGAAGGATTTTCAGTATCCACATCAGACATAATTTCAGATTATTTTAAATCAAATGATTATTATAAGTAATAATTAAACCTACACAAGACTACACACTCAGAGAATAAATAAACTACTTATTCACCAATAAGAGCCGTGTAAAAGTGCATGAATTACAGTGTTCAGTACACTGCTGTGTAAAGTCAGTGTAAATCTGCGCACAAACACCAAAATAAGAGTTTTATTATTATTATTATTAATAATAATAATAATATTAATAATAATAAGATCTACTATCTACTATTATAATAATAATAATATAAGATCTCTTTAATGTTTTGCTGTTGAGACGGGAGTGTGCACAAGGGTGTGTGTTCTCTCTCTCTCTCTCTCACACACACACACACACACACACACGGTGCATGTGCGCTCGTGCTGTTTTGAATAGCGCCCGCCACGATGCGCCCGTTTCCCGCTGCAGCGCGCGCGCCCTGCAGAGGCGCCCAATGTTTGCATTTCCACCTGAACACTGCCGACAGCACCACAGACTCCACCTTCACTCCGACACCAGCACCACACGGAGCACCTTATTACCGAACTCTCACAGGAGCACGTTTTATTTTATTTTATTTTATTTTATTGAGTATAACATCACATATTAGGACGGATTAGCAATACGAGTGGAGCTATATGAGGGGGGGATGACGTGCACAACAGCCGTGTGAAGAAGATAAAACTGAAGATTAAAACAAACAAACAAACAAACAAACAAAAAAGACTTTCCATACGCGCGTGCACAAGACAATTTATTAAAAACTTTCTTGAACGGAAAATGTTAGTTTATTGAATTCGTTTATTTAAAAAAAAAAGAAGAAAAAAATAGTAAGCTGCGCAGTGTGTATTTTAAACCAGCTTTATTTAATTAAACTGTGCGAAATTTCTTCTATTTATCACAGAAAAACTTATTCCAGCCGCAGCGCCTGCGCCTTTTTTGCACCGCGCATGCGCATCAACTCAGCCGCCCCTCAACGGTCCGCAGAAGGAGTACGACACTGCGCACGCGCAGGACTGGCTCTTCGGCCGGACCCAGTAGATGGAGCAGTGCGCATGCGCAGGTCTGTCTCCTCGTACAGGGCTGAATGAAGAGGGAAATTTAAAAAACGGTTTCAGGGACCGGGAGAGCTGAACTTCTGCATCCCTCAGCTCACATCACACTTTATCCTGATTTCATTTCACCGAGGCAGGTGAGAAAAGGGTTAATTCTCTGCTTTCTGACTCGTGGACAGTGAGGATATAAGCAGCTCTCAGTGATATTAGGAATACAGTAGTGATTTTCATTTGACAGCTGAGGATGAATGTCAGGTTGTTCCAGGTTCAGGATCCAGGATCAGATATCAGGTATCACTCAGTGGCTCTGTTTTAATATCTGTGGATTATGATGCAATGGTATAAAGTGCACAATTATATGCAGTCTTTGAGATAAAGTGTAAAATTCTAAATATTTCTGCATTAAAAACACTTTATTAGCACCTGATCTCGTTGAATATGAATATTTATTACTTTATAATTATCTACAACCAACCAAAGATTTAAGTTTAAAATAATTTTGAGAAAATAATATAATATCCTTTCCCTGTGTTTCTAAAAAAAAAGGTCATATTTACAGGTTTGAACACTCCGAGTATTTTACTTCTATCCTTTTTTCATAACAATGCATGAAATTAAAGTTATTTTTAATAAATATAGTTTTGTGTTATTATGTTAGGAAATGATTGAAGCTGGTTGTACAGACAGGATGTCAGGACTGATGACAAATTCAGGACATAATCAGAACCCAGCAGAGGACTACAGGTAAAAAAAACAAACAAAAAAAAAAACAAAAAACAAACAAAAAACCCAGTATCATTTTTTTGGATGATTCTGTTGCGTTTGAACAGATTTCTATAATATTGAACACAATTTTTTTTTCAGAATATATCCATAATACAGCAAAAACTAGCTATACGTAATAATAAAAACAACAACAACAATAATAATAAAATACAAAAGCCTGTCAATAATAATAAAACCCCTACCAATAAAATAATATATAAATGAATAATTTATTCTATTGATATTTTTCATTTATTATTATTATTATTATTATCATCATCTTTAATTTTGAACCAATGATGACATAGCAATTTCTAAATGGAGTGAGAGGATGAACAGGGTTGTTCTATTTTACAGATTTTTTAAAAACATTTCTTGTTTTGTTCTGTAAACTGAATCGGGCAGTCGTGTGAAAAGAGCGAGCGAATCATTTCTGGCCCTGAATGGACGTGTCAGAAAGCATCAGGTCCGAGGTGCACTGCCTCCTCCCCCCCCTTGTTTTCAGAGAGACTTAACGGTTTGCATCGGTGAGCAAATTAAATCATCCCTTCTTCTGTCCTCCAGTAATTTCACTTTAATTACAGTAGGGTCACAGTGAGACGTCCCAAGTGCTAATCGTCCCCGAGGATGCGATTCTCCATGATACTCTCGAACCCTGGACCTCAGTAAGCAGCTGTAGATGATTAGAGTCAGAGGCTTTATTAATGTGAGCGTTCGAATGTAAACAGAATAGTGAAGGAATAATTATGATGATGGGTAGTGCGGGGCTTTCGTTAGGAGTTTATGACCGGTTTGTGTTCGACTGTCAGGGTTACAAATCAAGACTCCACTCGTTACAGCTTTCAGATAAAAGCATCAGTTTGTCCCAAGTGTAAATTATAATAAAGGAAAGAGTGCTTTAATTTGTGTTTATAGAGTACAGCAGCATATATACTGTACAGTGTATATGGATAATAAAGTACAAGAACATTGGCCAAAAACAGCTGGGTGTAGTTTGTTTGGCTTTGCGGGTGAAACATAATGAAAAAATAATTTTTAAAGGTCGTACTGGTTATTGCACCTGAGCTGCGCGTTCTGAACAGATGGCCAATAGGATGTGTTGAACAAACAGCAGTGGTGGCTTCTTCACTTTGTTTCTTCATCATCAAGCCTGTAGTATAATGTTTCATTAAAGAATGAAGAAAATGAGATATAATGATGGTATGATGATGATGACCAGGTGTCATCCAACGAAGTGTCCTTTGTATAATAACCGTAAGCAGCTGTTAAACCCTGCGTGTGCCATTGAGGTGTCATTTCTGCAGCTTGCACCTCCAAGCCTCAGTGTAAAGTTACATTTCAGAGTGTGTGTGTGTGTGTGTGTGTGTGTGTGGTGGATGATTATTCATAGCCTCTTTAATAGAGCAGGCAGGGCGGCCTGAGGCCACATCCCGAATCTCTCCTCTCCACTGATGTAATTTATTCAGGTGACAGACAGAAAGTGTGCCTTATTTACCCCCCTCCACTGCCCATCTACCCCCCCTCGGGCCATGTGTAGCCCCCTCGCGGCCCTGGGGGAGGGGCGGCAAGGCCCGGCTCGGGGTGGAAACAGGGCAGCCAAACAGATGGCATCCTATTTGTGTGAGGCCTGTCATTCCAGCAGATTAATGCAAGAGGGTTGGTTAAAGAAAAAGAACGACAGACAATCAGGGGCTGGAGGGAGGGAGGGAGGAGGGAGGAGAGGAAAACAATAGCGCCACGTGCCGTGGTGAAGATTTTGTCGTTCGCTGACACAATAGGTGATCATTTTTCAACGAGGCCAGACCAACTGTTGCAGACGGCACAAGCCCCGTTAACTCCGTTTCAAACGATCCGCTGTTTACGTATGATTCAGCCAATGGCTGACAAGCGCCAGTAGTCACCTGACTAAACTGTGTGTGTGTGTGTGTGTGTGTGTGTGTGTGTGTGTGTGTGTGGGGTGGGGGTGGGTGGGTGTTTCTACAATGTCTACAAAAATAACTGAAAATAGTGAGGGTTGTCATAGCAACCACAATTATCAGGCTCAATAGTGAGCAAGTGGAGAGGATTCAAGGGCCCCTCTCTCTCTCTCTCTCTCTCTCTCTCTCTCTCGCTCATCCCTTGAATCAATATAAAAAAAAAATCTCAAACCAAGCAAACTATTCTTTAATCATTCAAGTTAGAAAAGAAAACACTTTACATTATTTATTAATGATAGAACTAAAAAGTGTTTATTGATCGATTTGTCTGCTGTAGTGACTGTTCTAATTTTTTTTTAAAAGAATGCACTGATACTTGTTTATAAAGATATTTGTTTGTTTACTTATACTGTATAAACAAATCTTGGCGATATGAAATTTAAGATGCTTTATCTGGATCCTAAATGAATTTTGACGAGCTCTGAAAGGACCGCAGTGTAAATAAATGTTTATGCTTTACTGTGTTTCCTGTAAATTGAATGTTTGCTATGATGTGTGTGATCACATTGATTTTACTGGAAAATCGTAAAATGCACTACTGTATTTCCTTCATGTCAAATTGAATGCACTGTACATATATCTGTGTGGTTAAGGCTCCTGACCTCAGACGCTTCTGAGTTGTGCAAGTTTGACCCCAGTGACCTTCAGTCTCTGACCTGGCTGACCTCAGTGGACGTCCCACGCCTACAGCAGCTCCGTTCAGCCCGAGCCGAGTTCAGCATGAGTGCTCAGGACCAACTGCACGCAGGTGAACACACACACACACACACACACACACACACACACACACACACACACTGTTTATAAAACGCTGATAAAGAACTTGAGTGCAGTGTGGTATTGACTGTGTGATTTTAAACCTACAGCCGCTCAGCTGAGCAACATGACTGTGGTTGGGGGAGGGACAGCCATGCTCCATTTGCAGAGTAACATGCAGCACAGCCCTCTGGGAATCACCAGTGTGAGTACATGTTTATATCCAAAGCGAGTTCTCTTTACTGTAACACACGGGACCTCTGGAGGAGAAATCAAGTCGTTTCTGGCACTGTTCTTTTCCCAGATGCCTCAATTTTCTCCCAGTTTTCCGTGTCCTGCATCAGGCTATCAGACCTCTTCGCAGCAGGTGATGACTTTCTCCCAGTCCAACCAGCAGGTACCTTACGTGTACATTATTTGCATGCTAAACATCTACAGCTCGGTGTCAGTTAGAGAAGCAGTTTAGCACTGATCTTGAGAAGATCCAGATTTGGAAAGAATGATGTTCTAATTAAAGCCCTCAAAAGTCCAGCATGCTGATAGACTGTTTCCTTTGTGTTTACTGTGATTTCAGTGTTCTTCTGGAGGACTGTACAGCACCTTCAACAACCAGAGTCTATTCGCACAGCAGCAGATCCACACTCCACATAGCCAGGAGACGCAGCCAAAAACCTTCCCCAAACCCATCTACTCATACAGGTGAGACACCATGTACAGAACATCTCCTCCGCTACAGTCAGGAGAAGAGCTCCACAGTTAAGTGTTTCCACCATATTGTGAATAAGAACGTCAGAGAAACAGTAACAGTGGTACAAACAGCAGTCTGATCAAGTCTGTCTTCTTCACCGTGCTCCTCCAGCTGCCTGATCGCCATGGCCCTGAAGAACAGCAAGACAGGAAGTCTACCAGTCAGTGAGATCTACAGCTTCATGAAGGAACACTTCCCTTACTTTAAGGTGAGGACATACAGAATCAGTATAGACACAATACATGGGAACGGTGCACTCTGATTGGTCTGAAGATTAAATAGTCTTCTAAATGGATGACGCGTAAATCTAATAAACAAGACACTGTCAGTTTGTCAAGCTCACTTGGAGCAGGTGGCATCATCATTATTATGCTTTAAATTTGAAAAGTAAAACCAGACAAATTTCATTTTCATTTTTTCCCTCTATTATATAAACCATCTTTTATAGCGTTTGGTGCAGCTTTAATTTCCTTACCCTACCATTTTTCTCCGGAATTTTAGTGGTACTGTATCTAATTCCCTCCCATCAGGTGTTACCTTCCCTATCACACAACCACCACCAGTCAGGGAAGGGCGAAAGCATGCACACGCCCTTTCCGTGAAATGCAATGCTAGCGCCCGCCTCTTTTCGAGCTGCGCCGCATGCGTATTTGTTTACGGTCAAACACACATAGAGGGAAAGCACTATGCATCCCCTTGTACACATGAGCTCACAGACGACCTTGATTGTCTGGCAATTGCTGTTTGTGACAGAAGTGAGTGTACGCTGTCCCTCCCTCCCATGAGAGCTCGGCCAGTTAGCTTCCATGGACTCTCGGCCACGGATGGCTGTGGCTTCAGCCTGGATTCATACTTGTTTGTAAAGGATTAAAATGAACTGAACGGAACAGACGCCATTAGCTACAGCACTATGTCATGATTAAAATTGATTAAAACTATAGAAATGTAATTTTAGTTTGTTTTTCATTGTGTCCACACAGTGTGTGCGTCTGTATTTGTTGTTGTTTAAAGGGAAATTAAACTTTTCTAAGCTTTTTCGTGAGAAACAAAAAGTGAGTCACATGTATGTGCAAATAAAAGGCAGTATAGATCATTCATTCCTATAAATAAGCTGATGCTTGTCTGATGTTTGTGTAAGTAAGCTCACATTCTGTATTTCTGCCTCATTTTATTTTATTTTGAAAGTTCACTGTTTTATATCTGAGGTTTTAGTTTAATAGCTGTATACTTTTATTTTTGCTATTATCCTGCCTGATATTAACCAAGAACTCATGAACTTCGCATTCTTGCAATTTTACGCATTCGAGAGAGTAAATTGGTCATATACATGTCCTCAAGTTCCTCTGCATGTGTCATGATAAAAAAATAATAAAAGTAAAATAAATAAACAATTAAAATGCCATTTTATTTTTTGCCACCTATAGTACAATATGACACAAAAACCTCCCGCATTTCTAAAGCAAAATAAAAAAGGCGAAAGATTCAATCAAATTATTATCTGCACATCTGAAACTTACAATACAGTTTTTATTGATCATTATTTGCACAGTGTTA
Source organism: Plotosus lineatus (assembly GCA_024760905.1). Taxonomy (NCBI): domain Eukaryota; kingdom Metazoa; phylum Chordata; class Actinopteri; order Siluriformes; family Plotosidae; genus Plotosus; species Plotosus lineatus. The sequence continues at coordinate 13,016,147 of CM045734.1, read as the reverse complement.
CTGGAACTTCTGACCAAATCGAAAACTTTCAAAGACCACAACTTGAACACCTTGAGCTTGAAGAACTCAATGTGTAGTTTCAACAACATGCAGCGATGGCACACACAGCTTGGAGATATTTGAAAGTACAAATGGAAATGTCTCCAGACTGGGTTCTCTCATTGCTTGGCGATGTTGAACGGCCATCCGATTTCCCTGACCTCACCCCGAGTGATTTTCTTTCTGGGGCTCCCTTAAATTGAAAGTGTATATTCATCAACTCCAAACTCATGAAGACCGCAAACCTGTATCTCATGGAGCGGCGAATGCGGACGAATTTTGGAATTTTCTGGCAAGCGTTGAGAAAAATCATGGTTCGCCTGTCATTCTGCAGCATTTAGAGATGAAAATGTTTGTGTAAGTTTTTTTTTACAAAAGACAGTCAGGCAACTTTAGCAACTATTAGCAACAGTATTTGTGACAATTAGCAACTCTTTGACACTCTTTCGCCAGTATTTAGCAATGTCTGGGACAATTTGCTAACTTTTGGTAAAATACCAGGTGAATCTTGGAATTGAACCACCTCACGCTAGAAAAAGGGTGAGCAAACCCTCCCCAGATATAGAAGATGGACCTCCAGAATGTGGAAGCCCAACGTGCTGCTGCTGCCCTCAAGAAGCATTTGCTTTGTCTGGCTGCTACTGGAGTGAGCCTACAGTAGAAGAGAAGGAAAGAGGAGGGGAAAAAAAGAATGATTGATGGACCCAACCTGATAAAAAAGGTGAGCAAACCCTCACCAGCATCGTGTTCACTACTTGGTGAACAAAAAAATAAATATAGTAATCCGTGTTCATGTTGTTTGCAAACAGTTACTACAAACAGTTTTCTCCGTGAAAAACTCCTTCACAGTATTATAGATGTCATCCCTCCCTTGTAGTCGTCTTTAAGGGCAGTAGACTCAGAAGTTCTTCTCATTCATTCATTCATTTTCTGTAACCGCTTGATCCTAATTAGGGTCGCAGGGACGCTCGTGTCCATCCCAGCCAACTCTGGGCAAGGGCAGAGTGCATCCTGGACTGCTCACCAGGCCATTGCAGGGTGGAAACTCGCTGACGGCTATGTAGCCTACTCTTGTCGAAAGTCAGCAATGGTTCTTTTACTGCCTCACACCATAGACAGTGAGAGACATAGCTGGCCTTTGATGACCCAGTTGGCTGCACTGGGGGGGGGGTGGGGGTGGGGTGGTGGCAGTGACAACCCGTGGAGAGTGGCGCTGGATCAGTGATCCAGCACCTTTACCAGCAGGCCACCACTGCCCCAGAAGTTCTTCTTTTGTGGAGAAATCCTCAAACACCATCTGAATAAAGACCATCAGCTGCGCTGTACTGCTGCTGTCCACAGACTCATCACACTGGATCCTGAACCACCTGCACTTCACGAGATCCCAGACCAGCTGATCGGCCAAGTTCCCGGCAATAGCCGATGCTCTTCTGACCAGTGTGGTTGCCCCCAGTTGGACATCGAAGAGAGTGGAGATGAAACCCGTTCCATAGTTCTCGCCTTTAAGCAGTTTCTGCAGTTATTATTGCTTCTTTGAAAACTTCCCTGTCTGAAAAGGCCTTCTTTTACTTCATCAAAAAAAGTGCCGCTCTAAACGAGGCTTCGTTTGCTTTTTTTAAGTTGCCGTTGCAACAGTTGCCTAATAAACAAAACACACACAGGAATCTTTCACAGTGGTAAAAAAAACAAAAAAAAACCTCTTCCTCCCATTCACTGTGAAAATTACACGTTTTCTTTCTTTTTTTTTTTTAAATCTACTTCAGGGGTAAATCGTCTCCTCACCTTCACTGCGCCAAGCTGGTCTCCATGCCAACCATTATGTGGACACCAGCTAGTTTTCATTTAATGTGAAACATTTTTAAAGATTTTTTTTTTTTAATACTGTCATTTTCAAATTTACACCAATGCAAATCTGATTTTTAAAAATAGCAAAAAAATAAGATGCAGCTTAATGGACAGTAGCGCTATGGAGCCACGGGCTTGTTCGAAAAATAGTGGTGAACAGGCCCAGGAGAGACTCATGTGGTCCTTGCAGGCGACCTGGTGCCCGTTGCACACTATGTTGGTGACCCTTGCTTTAGAATGTATAGACAATGATGGTCAATGTATACAAACTGTATTGAATGAAGTATCACATGTGCCAATAATTTAAAGGAGGATATACTACAGACGTATATAATCCATAACCTAAAAACTACCAAGAATGAGAGAGAGAGAGAGAGAGAGAGAGAGAGAGATTTCCTTTCGGCTTTTCCCATTTTTCAGGGGTCAAGAATAAATGATAAAAATCTTGTTTTTGTGTAATTTCTTGTTCCCATATAGTAGAGACTAAAACAATTATGCGCCTCAGGCTCAAGGAATCGAATAGTCTCAGCAACGTCCACCTCACCTTTGGTGCATAATTGTTAACTCTACAACCTGGGAATAAAAGTGAGTCTAAACATGACTGATGTAGCAGAACAAATAGTCTTAATCTTTTGGCTGTAATTCTCGGGGATGGCTAGACAGCACCAGACGGCTGGAAGAACTCCGTGCGGCACAACCTTTCCCTGAATAAATGTTTTGAGAAAGTGGAGAACAAGATGAGCGGATCATCGAGGAAGGGCTGCCTGTGGGCTCTGAATCCGGCCAAGATCGACAAGATGGAGGAGGAGATGCAGAAATGGAAGCGCAAAGACCTAACAGCCATCCGACGCAGTATGGCCAACCCAGGTGAGTATCAGTGATACTGCTGCAGGGTCTGATTGTAGGGTTCTGTCGTGACATGAACTAATGGATTTGATTTAATTGATTTTTTTTTTAATTTCTGACATGTCATTTCATAGACGAATTAGACAAACTGATCACGGATCGGCCGGAGAGCTGCAGGCGGAAACCGCTGGACCTTCAGCTTCCTCCTCCTCCTCAGCCAGGTTTGTCTCTGCAGTGTCTTACTGTTCACCATCAGCTCCAATTGCAGCTCCACACTCAGCCCCGGATAGCACCAACATCTCCAGCTCCTGCACAAACACCACCACTGCACCCTGTACCCGACCTCGTCAAACAATCACAACCACCACCACCACCACCACCACCACAACAACAACAGCAGCAACAACCAGCCGAAATCTTCAGTGTCCAGAGTGATGTCCACTCTGAGGTGGACGCTTTGGACCCTAGTATCATGGATTTCGCTTTGCAAGGTTGGTGACATGGGAAGCTTTGTATTTGAATTTTAAGATGTCATGAAGGCCATTGGAAATTATTCAATATTCAAATCAAAGATGACAGGAAAAACCTGACTGTCCCATTTGTTGCCTTGGTGATCAGAAGAGCTTTCGTGCGACGACTTGGGACATCCTTCACCATTGTCATGTCATGAAAGTGTTATGTAATGTCGATAACTAAAGGTGTCATGCTAGTTTGATAATAAAACCCATTTATCATCATCTGCAGGAAGCCTGTGGGACGAGATGAAGGACGACAGCTTTAACCTGGAGGCGTTGGGCTCCTTCAGTAACTCCCCGCTTCGTCTCTCTGACTGTGATCTGGAGGGTGTGAGCACAACACCGGTATCCAGCGCTGCAGAAATTCCCTTCTCAGGCGTTTACACATCTTACAGCACGGTGGACGGATTCTCCAACCAGTACATCAGCACACAAGGCAGCAGCAAACCCATCGTCCTGCATTAAACTCACACAATCCTTTACCAAACAGCAAAGACCAGCTTCACTCCAAAGGACCATCGATAAACAGACTGCGGCTTTCGTTATGTACATACAAGTCTTTCATATACAGTACGTATAAAATACACAGTTCAATGTACCGGCTGGATGTTCTACGTTGTTTTGTCTGAACCAGGGTTTCCCAGTTTGAACTGGAATGCCGAATCCTAAGAACAAAAATCTGCTAATCATGAGTTGAAAAACAGAACGTGTTTATATCCGGTGCTTGGCATCTCCAAGTGCTTTGTGTCCACTTTAAACGTGTAAGTAAGTTTCCTATTTTTATTCAAAGGGATGAACCGGTTTAGTTGTTTTTTCATGTGTTTGCATGTGACCACGTTTCTGTAGCTTGTGTGTGTCCTGCTGTGTGTAATAGGCAGCTAGTCTCCTCTGTAATTATTGATTATTATTTATATTTATATGTGAGGAGATGAAGGGTGGTGTGGAGGAAATTGTGTGTATTGTACATTGTGTAAATATGTCAAAACTGATTACTGTGATCAAACAACACGGATTCACAAGCAAATTCTTCTGCACATTAAAGGACTTTCCCAGCAACTTCGAAATCAATTTTTAACACAAATTTATATACATTGTTATACACACATTTTATATATATACACACACATACATACACATATATATATACATATATTTCAAGCTCCAATTCATGCGGCTTCAGTGCATCACTTTTTTAAAAAATATTCATCGAATTAAAAAATTAGGAAATGAAGGAAGAAAAGGGGAAGTAGTTAAAGAAAAAGCTGCAAAACAAGGCCAATTATGCAAAAAAAAAACCCCAGCCCAAAACAACCCCAACCCCCCCATCAAAACTACCTACATTTTTATGTGAGGTGAGCATCTGAATGCGTGCACGCATCTGTATGTGTGTGTATTTATATTTTATTTACATCTTATGCATTGTTTTTGAAAGTTTAATTGCATTTATAGCATTAAATATGTATTTATTATTACTATATACACATATACATGTATGTATACGTCAGTCAGGGGAGATTGATCCTATACTCGGTGATATATATATATATATATATATATATATATATATATATATATATATATATAAAACACACACACACACAGTGATCCCTCACTTTCTGCAGTTAATTGGGACCGAGATTCTCACAACAATCAAAATATGCGAAGTAGGATCACCCCCAACCCTCCCAGACTGACGTACTATACGTACATGTATATAATATCAATAAATACATATTCAATGCTATACATGCTTATACTGTAATAACAATTAAATATTAAAAAATAATGCATAAGATGTAAATTAAATATAAATACACACACATACAGACGTGCGTGTACGCACTCATATGCGCAACTCACAAATGTAACTAGCTTTGATGGGAGATTTTTTTTTTTTTGCATAATTGGCCTTGTTTTTGTGGCATTTTCCTTAACTTCTTCCCCTATTCTTCCTTCATTTCCTTATCTTTTAATTCGATTAATATAAAAAAAAAAAATATGATGCACTGAAGCCGCATGAATTGAAGCGTGAAGTAATATATGTATATATACATATATATACACACACACACACACACTCGTCTTAGGAGACTTCATCGCCCATGTGGGCAATGATGGTGTGACCTGGAAGGGTGTGATTGGTTGGTACAGCCTCTCCAGTCTGAACCCGAATGGTGTTTCGTGGTTGGACTTCTGTCCTCGTCAGTTTGTCCATCACGAACACCATGTTCGAACAGAAGGGTATACATAAGTGTACTTGGTACCAGGACATCCTAGGTCGCAGTTCGATGACTGACTTTGTAGTTGTGTCACCGGACTTGCGGCCACATGTTCTGGACAGTCGGGTGAAGAGAGGAGCTGAGCTGTCAACTGATCACCACCTAGTGGTGAGCTGGCTTTGATGGCAGGGGAGCCTGCCTTCCAGACCTGGCAGGCCCATGTGTATAATTAGGGTCTGCTTGGAACGTTTGGCAGAGTCTCCTGTCCAAAAGGCCTTTAACACGCACCTTCGGCAGAGCTACAACCACGTCCCGGAGGAGGCGTGTGACATAGAATCTGAATGGGCCATGTTTCGTGCCTCCATTACTGAGGCGCCAGCCCATAGCTGTGGCCGGAAGGTCATCGGTGCTTGTCGTGGCGGTAACCCCCAAACCCGGTGATGGACACCTGTGGTGAGGGGGGCCGTCCAGCTGAAAAAGGAGGCCTATCGGGTCTTATTGGCCTGTGGGACTCCCGAGACAGCAGACAGGTACTGGCAGGCCAACCGTGCAGCAGCCGAAGCAGTCGCAGATGCGAAATCTTGGGCATGGGAAGAATTCGGTGAGGGCCTGGAAAGTGATTATCGGTTGGCCGCAAAAAGGTTCTGGACACACACACACACACACACCTGTTCAACCAAAAAAATATGTTGTTGTTCTGCCTTTATCCTTGTTTACAGCATTGTTTTGCTACTGTTTCAACAAACTTAAGCAACAAAACATTTATTTTCATCTATTGTCGGCTTCATTTCTCACTGATGTCTTGAAGTCTTCTCCAGAACATCCAGAAACAGTTCAATAGGGTTAAGGTCAGGACTTTGGGGTGCCAATACATATGTAAAAATAATTCCATATGCTCCCTGTATCAATCTTTCACCAGCGAAGAAAAAGTCCACTGATGTGATAAAATACACATTTAGTACATTCAGCTCATCAGCTGCTTCAGTTTATTGCCACATTAATGTTGCTGAGGCTCGACCCGACCAACTGGAGCAACAACGTCGTGGAGAACACGTGCTCTGATCAAGGATAAATGCCCTCCCTCCATCAAAATATGAGAGTGAACCTTTTTTTCGTCCAGGCAATGTCGTACGTTTCAGACATTCCACCATGCATTTCTGTCTTCAGAGAAAAGAAAAAGAAAGCAAAAACATAACGTGGTGACGCATTAAGGCGTTTTATTCTGAGATGCTTCCTATGGAAGTCGTCTTTTTAAAAAACATCCTGACAGACAGTGAAATTCAGGCAGTTTATTAGATATATTTTCCAAAATCTAAAATTTCTTTAGTGCAACAGACCACATCATTATGAAGCTTATCTCGAACAACTGTTTCAATAGCAATCAATACTGTTCTTAGTCTAAATGTTCATTCAGGGTTTACACTGAGGCACGATGTCTGCAATCGCCATGATTTGAGAGAATCGTGATGGGCGTGGAGGTCATCGGGTTGAGTTATGATGAGCTTGAGAGAACTTGGCAGATTCGTGGTGAACTTGCTGACTGTGGCAAAATTTTTGAGTCATAAATTTTGCCCCATTTGTTCCTCTATATTATGATTTGACACCGATGGCGATAGAACGTGGGAAGTGCAGAAAAGCGCAGTCGAGCTCAACAGACCTTATATGGTCCTTAAAACAGCATAACGGACCTTTCTGCGCCATTGTATTGAAACTTGAAGAACTTGGAAGCATGGATTCCTTCATGTTGCATCTCCTGGATGTACTTTGCTTCCTTTTACTCGCCAATCGTGTTGCAAAACGAGCTCATTAAGCGTGGAGCTTGTGGACATCGTGTCCCAGTGAAACCGTGTGATATACTGCACATGACATTTGGAGTTCCCTGGAAATTTTTCAGCCAGCATTTCAGTGAAATGAGCCAGAAAGTATATACAGTACTGGCCGGTTTCTTTTCCAAAATGCACAATTATTTAATTATTGAATTAATTAATTCATTAATTAAGAAAACAATGAAACCTGAGTTGATGCACAGAATATACACAGATTAAAAACCCCCATAAATGGTTGGCATGTTTAGTGGTTCTGCTCATAATACTGAGACATACATTAAAAACCTCACACTATGTAAAGCAGGTTGTTTGTCTGGTATTCCTGCACCGGTTCCCTGCATAACACAACATCTGGAATTGGGCATGTCCCAGCTTTAAAAACACACCGCATACAATATATCAGGGGTGGCGAACACGCGGCTCTCGAGCCACATGCAGCTTTTGATCACTAAGAATGTGGCTCTTTGCCTCTTATCATATTTCTATATACTCTGGCTCTTTGCCTCTTTTCATGTTTTTTTTTATCTTAAAACACACTTCAATCCTTCAGAGGTTATTAAAAAAATTATAAATTATATTTTAAAATAATTTTGACAGGTTGGGTTTTTTTTATGCCGCGTCTGACACATAAGTGACCGCCAATCATCTGAGTGGATGACGTCTCATGCTGGGAAATTAAGTAAACATTTTCTTTGCATGCAGGCTTACCCTCTTTATAAAAATGGCAAAATGCAAAGCTAAACGAAAATATGAAGATGAACACAGGACATTTCTGGGAGAATGGGAAGATGCTTATTTTTTAATTGAACGGAATGGCAAATCGCTCTGTTTATTATGCAGTACCACGATATCACATTTCAAGGATTCAAATCTTCAGCGTCATTTTAGCAACTCCATGCTAATATTGACACGGAATTCCCCAAAGGGGGGCAGTGGTGGTCTAGTGGTATAAGGCGCCGGATCGCTGATCCAAAGGTTGGGGGTTCGAGTCCCACTCTCCACAAGGTTGTCACTGTCCTCCCAGTGCAGCTAACTGGGTTATTAAAGGCCAGCCATGTCTCTCACTGTCTATGGTGTGAGGCATGTAAAAGAACCATTGCTGACTTTCGACAAGAGGAGCTGCAAAGCCGTCAGCGTGTTTCCGCCCTGCGATGGCCTGGCGAGCTGTCCAGGGTGTACTCTGCCCTCGCCCTGAGTTGGCTGGGATGGGCTCCAGCCTCCCCGCAACCCTAATTAGGATGAAGCGGTTACAGAAAATGAACTGAATTCCCCAAAGGTAAAAAACACCTGACTCAACATGATTGTGTGTATATTTCAATATTCATCAATTTATATTATACAGGCCATATCTATGTATCTGAAGTGTGTTCAGTAGTTGTGTGTTGTGTGTGTCAGAGCAAGGGAGAAAGAGGGAGAGGGGTGTGTGTGTGTGTGTGTGTGTGTGTGTGTGTGTGTGTGTGTGTGTGCGTGCGTCTTGGCAGGTCAGCACGTGGTGTGGCTCCTTAACTCTCACAATTAAAAAGTTTGGCTCTTTGTGTCTAACTTGTTCGCCACCCCTGCAATATATGACTTTTAGGATACGACACATTCGTTAACACTTGGAGTTAAAATCAGATCAGGAACCGATTCTCAGTCTAAGTCCGATACTGATTCTGAGTCTCTGGGGCTTAATAAGGACCGAACCTGGCATTGCTGAGGTACTGAAGTACTGAAATGTGCCACCGTGTATCTTGAGGTCTACAGCTTTACAATTACTTACAATACTGAAAAAGTCACAATGAGAATTACAGTGTGCAAAGATGTGAACGAGCTTCTGGAAAGACGTGAAGGTGCTTTTGTTTTGTGCGTTCGCTTCAAGGCAACAGTGGTGTAGGACATAGAAAAAAAAATAATACAAAACAAAACAACCCATTTCACAGTGTTTCAGTGAATAATGCCCAAAATATGTACAGTGAACTAAATACATTCATTGGCTCCGTCTGTAATGCGTGTGCGCATGTTGTGTGTGGCGTCATTCCGATCCTTATAGACATAAGCCATCACTGTTACTGTACTTACTCTTACCTGCTCCTTACACACCTATAACCGTCCGCCAGACTAATGAACGCTCACCGACGCTGGCACTGAACTGACTGCTGCGCTAAAGTGTGCTACTGTGTTAACTGGTGTTGGTTGTATTGTCCATGGTGGCCAGGAGGTGGGACACTTTGGCTCTCTGAGATGGAGTGATGTTCTGAGCCATGTGGATAATGCAGTCCATCACTACATCTGGATTCGCCTCCACAAGACTGAAATCAGACACAGTACATAATTAATGCTGATAGTCAACTCCGCATTATAATTATTAGGAAATATCTCACTTGCTCTGTGTTTGAGCTACATGTGTATGTTTTGGTTTGAGGGAATGTTAGCCACCTTTCTATCGGAAAATGTGACTATTGGTGTACAGTAAAACCTCGGCTGACGAACGCTTAAGATCACGAACTTTTCGCCTCAAGAACATTAAATTTGCGAGCATATAGTCTCTGCTGACGAACTAGTTTTCGGCGGACAAACCAAACCACGCGGTCGAACAGCGCCACGGTGGCGGCCACGAGAAGCTGACGCACGCTCACGGCGTCACAGTTAAATCACCCCTTTCTTTGAGTGCGGAAGTGGTTTGTGTTTGATAGACATTTTGGACCATATTGAGTGTACTTTTGCTATTATGGGACCGAAAAAGCCCCCACCACAGGCGGAGATCATTGAAAAACACGAACGAGGTGTGCGTTTGTGTGACTCAGCGTCCCAGTACCAGTACGCTAAGTCTACCATTGCTCCCATCCTTAAGAACAAGGAAGCTATTAAGGGTGCGTGTGTGGCTAAGGGTGTTTCCAAACAGTAGGCGTTTCCAAACTCTCCTTCCAAACAGTAAGTCCCTCCCTCCCTCCTCCTCCCACTCCATTCCATCAAGCCATCAACTACCATCACAAAGGTAAATAAAACCACTTTATTATACAGTACAGTTTATTTCTTTAATTACAATACAAGAGCACATTTATTATACATAAAATAAGGTATATTTTTGTGTAGTTTTAAGGCTTATTTAGTAGAAAATTATGTTTTATGGGGACCTGGGAACGGATTATTCTCATTTTAATGGTTTCTTATGGGAAATAAATGTTCGGAAGACGAACTTTTCGCCTCACACACACTTTCTGGGAACCAATTATGTTCGTGAGCAGAGGTATCACTGTATCTGTTTCTCATTTACTTGTGTGATTCAGTGTGAATAGCCACCTTTCTGTAGAGGAGGAGTTTGCTGTGTTGTTGGGGAGACGTGCTCCCTGGTCAGGTCTCTCAAGAGACTTTTTTTTTTTAAAGCATTGATGGAATTTGGCGGACCCCATAATCCTTATATCTTTTAATCTCATGTATACATCTGGGCAGTTGAAGGTTAAGGACTTTGCTCAAGTCCTCACAGTGGCAGCTTGCTAGTACTCGGGTTTAAACCTTCTGATCAGTGACCCAGAACCTCAACTGCGAAGCCACCACTGGTCAGTAGCTTAGGATACTGTGGCCCCACCCAGGACCCAGGCCTGTTAGAGAAGCTTGTTGGTGACCCATAGGAGGAACCATAGTGGTCGTGTGCATTATGGATCACAGAAATGGCTGAGGGTGGGGCCTTGGCTATCCAATCCCACGGCTTTAGGGACAGGGAATGTTATCACTCTGGTGGAGAAGGAGCTGAAGCTTGCGTAGAAGGTCGCAAGATGCCAGCAAGATATAGTCTGGCTTTTTTTATTTCAAAATACAGCACAGGTTTCTCGTACACAATTTCCTGGAAAGTGGCTTGACTCTGTTCCTACACCTGGTAGGTTTACTGAGGGACTTTACCGTCCACATGAGCAACGATAGTGAAACCTGGAGAGGATGGAGGGAGATCTGACTTCAATCTTGTTTATTTATTTATTATGATTGAGTTTATGCTCATCATGGTTTGTTCACTATAAACACCATGTTTGAACATTAATGGATTGGTGCCTACGTCTTGGATACTCAGGTGAAGAAAGGAACTGAGCTGTCAACGGATCCCTACTTGCGAGAACTGTAATAACCTGGTCATGTGCCGGTTACCTGCGGATGTGTTTAAGTGCATAGTCCCTCTTCAGGTATTTGATGTTTTCTCTGATGGCTGACCGCAGCCCCTCCTGATGTGACAGGTGTTTCTCCAGCCATTCCACCACCACTTTATTGTTGTCCCACAGATATGCCTGAAAAAATAAATAAAACATTTACCAATACAGAATATTTATCCTCATTATTCTTCAATGGCTCTAAAAACATGAACAGTATGACAGCTTTAAAAAATGAAACCACCACATGTCTAGCGTCCCCTGGATGATTGTGATGTATTGCATGGCACATACCTACTAGTCCTTCTCAAAAAATTAGCATATTGTGATAAAGTTCATTATTTTCTGCAATGTACTGATAAAAAATAAACTTTCATATATTTTATATTCATTGCACACCAACTGAAATATTTCAGGTCTTTTATTGTTTTAATACTGATGATTTTGGCATACAGCTCATGAAAACCCAAAATTCCTATCTCACAAAATTAGCATATTTCATCCAACCAATAAAAAAAGTGTTTTTAATACAAAGAAAAAGTCAACCTTCAAATAATTATGTTCGGTTATGCACTCAATACTTGGTCGGGAATCCTTTTGCAGAAATGACTGCTTCAATGCGGCGTGGCATGGAGACAATCAGCCTGTGGCACTGCTGAGGTGTTATGGAGGCCCAGGATGCTTCGATAGCGGCCTTAAGCTCATCCACAGTGTTGGGTCTGGTGTCTCTCAACTTTCTCTTCACAATATCCCACAGATTCTCTATGGGCTTCAGGTCAGGAAAGTTGGCAGGCCAATTGAGCACAGAAATATCATGGTCAGTAAACCATTTAGCAGTGGTTTTGGCACTGTGAGCAGGTACCAGGTCGTGCTGAAAAATCAAATCTTCATCTCCATAAAGCTTTTCAGCAGATGGAAGCATGAAGTGCTCCAAAATCTCCTGATCGCTAGCTGCATTGACCCCGCCCTTGATAAAACACAGTGGACCAACACCAGCACCTGACATGGCACCCCAGACCATCACTGACTGTGGCTACTTGACACTGGACTTCAGGCATCTTGGCATTTCCTTCTCCCCAGTCTTCCTCCAGACTCTGGCACCTTGATTTCTGAATGACATGCAAAATTTGCTTTCATACGAAAAAAGTACTTTGGACCACTGAGCAACAGTCCAGTGCTGCTTCTCTGTAGCCCAGGTCAGGCGCTTCTGCTGCTGTTTCTGGTTCAAAAGTGGCCTGACCTGGGGAATGCGGCACCCGTAGCCCAGTCCACTGCTTCCACAGGTCCCCCAAGGTCTGGAATCGGCCCTTCTGTGTACCCTTCAGTCCACAATCTTCCTCAGGGTCCGGTCACCTCTTCTGGTTGTGCAGCGTTTTCTGCCACACTGTTTCCTTCCCACAGACGTCCCACTGAGGTGGCTTGATACAGCACTCTGGGAACAGCCTATTCGCTCAGAGATTTCTTTCTGTGTCTTACCCTCTTGCTTGAGGGTGTCAATGATGTCGTTCTGGACAGCAGTCAGGTCGGCAGTCTTACCCATGATTGCGGTTTTGAGTAATGAACCAGGCTGGGAGTTTTTAAAAGCCTCAGGAATCTTTTGCAGGTGTTTAGAGTTAATTGGTTGATTCAGATGATTAGGTTAATAGCTCGTTTAGACTACCTGAACATGATATGCTAATTTTTGAGATAGGAATTTTGGGTTTTCATGAGCTGTATGCCAAAATCATCAGTATTAAAACAATAAAAGACCTGAAATATTTCAGTTGGTGTGCAATGAATCTAAAATATATGAAAGTTTAATTTTTATCAGTACATTACAGAAAATAATGAACTTTATCACAATATGCTAATTTTTTGAGAAAGATTAGTATTTGTTCGTGAAAAAATTCCAGTGTGACTTTTGTCATATAAACTATATTTGTGATATCATGTGCTGCTATGTACAGAAAACATCAACCAGCTTCAACAAGCTCAACCTGCTAACACTGCAAACAAAACTCTGAGTGTTTATGGATTTATATTTTTAATGCTTTTTACTGATAAAGATAAGAAAAATTAACATAAAACTAAAACTTGATTCCTATATAATGTTAACGTGCTGTTTGGTTTTTAAAATGAAAGCTTCATAATGTAAACATCCAACACTTTGATGTTGTGTTTTGAAACAGTCTTGACCGCGTGTGTTATTAGTGAGGCGGTTCTTTATGATCATATCTTACTTTGACGGTTCCCTCAGTCTCGATGAACCAGCGGCGGAGCATGGACTTCACATGGCCGTTGCTCAGGTCTCTGTTTGCCTGCACGATTTCACTCTTCACTTTCTCCTCCAAAAGGAGGCGCCGCAAACGCCAATAAAAAAATAATCGTGCATGTTTCCAGTCCAGAATATCCTGCGAAACACATAACAGGAAACAGCACTGAGGATGATCTGATTATTGGCTTTGATTGAGCGGATCCATAGAAGGGTCCAAAGATAATTATGCCATTGGCAGGCCACAGTCCCTCAATCTATAGCACAAAGGATTTATTACATTGTAAAATCTGGAAAGGTGGCACTGATACTGACTCACTAAAGTTAAAGGGCATCGCTATTCATGAATAAATAAAAATCCTGCATAAGCGCAAGGTGATATATCATTATTTTAATCAACTTTAATTTAGGAAGATCCTAATACCGTGATGACTCCTTTCTCCTGCATCCTCCCGGGTGTGTCATGAAGGTCGACGAACTGTATGGCCACCTGGTGATAGATGGGGACCAGAAACTCCTCTCTGGCTCGGAGTTGAGCTTCCACATTACTGCGCTCCTTCCCTGATAAATCTGGAGAAGCTGACAGCACCGGGACAGGGAATCAATACACTAAAAACAAATCCACTAAAATTATTACACTAAACATGAAGGTCCCCTCACTGAGCATCTGGGAGAGCCGGGAGTACTCCGGGTCGATCCTCCTCATGGTCTTCAGCAGATCCTTTCTTCTGAACTTAATCTCCACTGTGCCCTCTGGCTCCAACACTCCTCCCCTATACACATACAGAAATATATAACATATATAAACAGACATATATAAAGCAATCTTTGAGTGTGTTTGTGGGTGAGAGAGAGAAAAAGACTTGAAGAATGAATAAAGTTGCAATAAATAAACTCCACCTGCTCTCCCTGTCAGCATAGAGCTCCATGTACTGAGGGTTGATAGTGGGATCGATCACTACCCATGATCCTCCTCTCAGCTCAGCATGTGGGGGGATGTAGACCAGTACGGGCTGATGGAACTCCCTCAGGGCATCCACAATGTACGCACCGAACTTCAACACCTGATCATACATATCTGACAAACAGGAAGTGGTAATATTAGCACCAGCAGAACTAAAACCGTTTAAAACTGTAAGGATCGCAATCCCATTCTCCTCAGTGTGTCCCGCGTCCTGTCCTCAATCCTCCATCAGACCTGGGGAGAGACTTCAATAAACGGAGACCAGAGATTTTTAATCAGCCAAGCATTTATTCATATTTATTTATATTACTAGGTGTGCATCGGGATTTATAACGCGAGGTACGTGTGTGTGTGTGTGTGTGTGTGTGTGTGTGGATAGGAAGTTGTCACCGAGAGACAGAAAACACATTAGTTGACAAGAACGGGTTGTAAATAGACAGATGTGACTCAGCCTTTGCGTACAAGTGAGGACAAAATAAACCCTTGCTTGGATGTACGAAGTACACAGTGAAAGAAAATATCAAAATACTCATTAAGGTGGAGATGTTCTGCACCTTTCATGCCCCCGGAGAACCCTCTCCAGTTGGCAAACACCATGAGTGGAAGATTCTCTCGATTAAAATCTTTGATGGCCTGCGCTGTTTTATAAGCCGAGTCTGGGAACCACACCTGTCCGGCCTGCTGTACGATCTAACCCACGCGCACACACACACACACACACACACGCACAAACACACACGCACACGCACACACACACACAGTTAGACAAGCAAGTAAAGATACTTCTAAATGTAAACGCTCTGATGATGATCTCAACATCATCAAGACTTCACTGAAGCTGCATCATATCACTCACCCTCGCCTCCGAGTCCAGATTGGCTGGATCTGCTGGGACAGTCATCTCAACAGTCCGTGTTTCCACGGTGATGACCCCGAGTGGAATCCCTCCCAGTCTGTACAAAAAAAATCTGTAAATTAATACGAATGTAATATGTGGTAGAACGGTAAAAAAAAATTGTGGGTAATTTCACCTGGCCCTGCCCACCACGACAGTCTGAGCCCAGGTGGACATCAACTCCATGAAGGTGCCATGGTCAAAAAAACCACTCTGCCACGCCCCCCTGACAGCTTCAAACACAAAAGAAAATGAATTACAAACAGTATTACACTCATATTATTATTATTTATTTAGCGATCACGCAGTGTTTGGCCTATATATTTACAAACAGCATATACTCATACTATACACATTATATAAAAGAAACATAAATCAAAAACATTTCTATCTGCTCCTGCTGTGAGCATCTCTGCTGGTGTAGTTAGTGTCTCTTAAATCCGTTTTCAATAATAGAGAGTAATCGACATTTAAAGATTATGAGAGTTTACAGAGAACGCTAACAAGGCTGTAATAAATGTGTAATGACGCCTCTTACTGGGATGAGGACATCCAGAGAGCATCCAGCGAGGGTCGTAGGGAGCCTTGGTAGGGACAAACTCAATCTCTCTGTCCACTGGGTCAGTAGGAGGTAAGAGGGGGGCAGGACTGTGCTTATTCTAACAACACACACCATATGAGTTCACATTAACAACTATATACAGTGATACCTCTGCTCACGAACATAATTGGTTCCCAGAAAGTGTGTGTAAGGCGAAAAGTTCGTCTTCCGATCATTTATTTCCCATAAGAAACCATTAAAATGAGAATAATCCATTCCCAGGTCCCCATGAAACATAATTTTCTACTAAATAAGCCTTAAAACTACACAAAAATATACCTTATTTTATGTATAATAAATGTGCTATTGTATTGTAATTAAAGAAATAAACTGTACTGTATAATAAAGTGGTTTTATTTTCCTTTGTGATGGTAGTTGATGGCTTGATGGAATGGAGTGGGAGGAGGAGGGAGGGAGGGACTTACTGTTTGGAAGGAGAGTTTGGAAACGCCTACTGTTTGGAAACACCCTTAGCCACACACGCACCCTTAATAGCTTCCTTGTTCTTAAGGATGGTGGTAGACTTAGCGTACTGGTACTGGGACGCTAAGTCACACAAACGCACACCTCGTTCGTGTTTTTCAATGATCTCCGCCTGTGGTGGGGTCTTTTTCGGTCCCATAATAGCAAAGTACACTCAATATGGTCCAAAATGTCTATCAAACACAAACCACTTCCGCACTCAAAGAAAGGGGTGTGACGAACTGTGACGCCGTAAGCGTGCGTCAGCTTCTCGTGGCCGCTACCGTGGCGCTGTTCGACCGCGTGGTTTGATTCGTCTGCCGAAAACTAGTTCGTCAGCAGAGACTATATGCTCGCGAATTTAATGTTCTTGAGGCAAAAAGTTCGTGAGCTTAAGCGTTCGTCAGCCGAGGTTTTACTGCACAAGATAATACAAGTATACCTCGGCTTGCCGTCAATTGGTTTCAAGAGAGACGACGTAAGTCGAAAACGATTTAACTCGTATTAGCTTGTCACTAGACTGGCCTAGGCCAGGCTACAACAAATTTACTTGTACTGTATAATATTATATATAACACACACACACACACATACACATATATATACGTATACGTACACACACACACACACACATACAACATGTAATATACTAAATACAGGCATCCCTCACTACTTCGCACTTCAATTCATGCAGTTTCAGTGCATTGTCTTTTTTTTTTTAAACATTCATCAAATTAAAAAATTTAAAATTTAAGGAAGAATAGGGGAAAAAGTTAAAGAAAATGCTGGAAAAAAGCCAGTTGTGCAAAAAAACCTCAAACAAACAAAAACAAAAAAAACAACCCAAACCCCCCATCAAAACGACTTATGTGAGGTGCACATCGGAGTGTGTGTGCGTGCGCATCTGTGTGCATATTTATATTTTATTTACATCTTATGCATTATTTTTGAATGTTTAATTGTTATTGTAAGCATTTATAGCGTTGAATATGTATTTATTGATATTACATACACATATACATGTACGTATATGTCAGTCGGGGGAGGTTATCTTACTTCGCGGAATTTGACGGTCACGGGCGATCTTGGTCCCAGTTAACCGTGGAAAGTGAGGGATCCCCGTATATACTAGTATAATATAAAGAATGCCCCGTTATTCGTGGGGTCACTCCCCACATATGGAACCTGGAAATCCGTGAATTTTTGACGTGAATTTAAAACCCTATATATGATATTACATGCGCTAAAATATGCTTTTTAAACACATTCTACAGACAGTCTTACTCATTAATACAATAATAATGCAGTAACATGTAGTCATGATTTTTTTAATTTTGTACTGTGATAATATTTATGAATAAATAAAGCGCTTAAGCTCCTTACCAGAAGCTAGAGAAGATGCAGGGTGTTTGAGTGACATCATAACACTTAAATAATCATTAAAAACACACTAAAAATGTGAATTCACAATTCAAGCAGTCATGTTGATGACATGTGCACGATGGAGAAAAAAAAAAAAAAAGAGGTGTACACATCATCTGCGACCAATTAGCAGGAGGGAGAAACAAAAGCTCTCAGAAACTGGCTAAATTTGAATCAGGTGCCAGTAATGTTGTGATGATGTGTATGTAGAATTTGCCGGGGCTGCCGCGAATTCAGTGCTTCTCAAATAGTGGGGCTTGATTATATGATTATAATGGTGTAAACTTCATTTTTTTTCCGCAGATATTTTTTGAAAAACTGACATATAATAGAAACGACTTAACTCGAAACAACTTAAGTCGAGGTATAACTGTATATATGATAATATAACAAGTATAACAATAAAAAATAACGTGACATAATTCAGTTCAGCACATTACAGTACAAGATTACAGTCCAGCAAGGAAACGCATTACAGTAGGCCCTTGACATTCGCGGTGGTTTGGTTCTGGGCCCTCCCGCGAATCGAGATAATCCGCAAGTTCTGTACCCGGAAGTAAAACACCATGTATGACGTCACATGCGCGAATGAGCAGCTGTAAGTAAAATACTATGTATCTATCTATTACATGGGCTAAAATATGCTTCTTAAACACATTCTATAGACAGTCTTACTCGTTAATACAGTATTAATGTAGTAAAATATAGTCATGATTAAGAAAAACTTTTTCATTTTTACTGTTATATTTATTGGTGATAAAATATAAACATTATACAGCATACGAATAAAACACCTTTCAGTGCATTCTGTTTATAAACATACAGCGCTGTAGTTTTCAAAAATGCCCACTAGAGGAACGTACTGTATTGCATTAGGCATGACACGACTGAATTCAGGTATTAACTGCATTAAGTCCGAGCAGCTCGGCCACGCCCCCCCAGCTGGAGCTGGAGTACAAAACAGAGTTTTAGAGTGATAGAGTAAGAGGCGTTACAAACCAAAGCAGTGATGTTGATGTGAGTTAATCCTCTGGCACAGAGCTGAGTGTGCTTTTGTTTATTGGGAGTAAATGAGAATAGTGCATTCAGGTGTGTGTGAGCAGCTCAGCTATGCCCCTCAGGAAGTAAACAGTTAGTGAGAGGCACAGAGCCAAAATCAAAGTCCCTCAAAACACAGACCATAACAAAAAAGACATAAAAGAACAAGAAATGTAATAAATTGGATAAACAAAACACAATGAGAAACATGCTACACCACAGTAAATAAAATATAACACACAAACATTTTAAACATTACCTTAGGTCATGTACTGGAATAATAATTAAAAAAGACTTTAATAGTGGAGTGTTTTTTACAACAGTTCAGTTATTCAGCAATGACGTGACCAGAGGAAACTGCCGTTTCTTCCAGAGAAAGTCTTATTTCTTCAGAAGAGACATCCAACCTCATTACCTTTTTCTGGTGCTTAAGCAAACGTTTGAGTGACATCATAGAACTTAACTGGTAATTAAAACGCACTCATTGCCAACTTGTGCGCGAATGAGGAAAAAGGGGCGTTACATTACCTCAACCAATCAGCAGGAAGGAGGACAGCCATTGGCTGAATTTGAATCACGTGCGAGCTGCTCGGCAGTCCGTGAATATTCAAACCGCGAGTGCAAAACCGTGAATAGTCAAGGGCCTACTGTAGTTCTTATATTAATATTTATTTTAAATCACAAAAACCTCACTGATCTGCAAAACAAATAAAATTCACTCCAGGGTTTATTTTGCGTGGAAACTATTTCATGGAATATGATGACTGAACCGGTGCTGTAACGACTCCATGTTTTTTTTCCCGCCACACTTCAGGAAACACCAAAAACAATATGAAACTGACCTTCGGCATGAAAGAGAGCCACTGCAGGATGGTGAACACGCCCTCGAAGTCGTCCGGCACCGTAGTGTGTGTGACTCCGTTGTTGTGCATGATCTGCACTCCACCCAGCTGGTTATTAGAGGTGTAAACTTCACGACCGAGAACCTGAACCAGACCCAAAAGAAAATAACCATTAAAAAAAAAAAGCTTTTCCACAAACACACTGCAGGAAACAGAGCAGATACACAGTGCACACAACTATGTAAAGCATAAACGTGAACATCTAGGTGAAAGGTCAGTGATTATGAGAATGAACCCGTCTGTATCTAAATCACACCGTTATCTGCGTAGTAAAGTATCAGCACCTTATTTAATGCTCCTGCACCCGTCAGGATAATGTGGGAGTTTTCCACCTGAATCACTCTCTGTCCCAGTCGAACCAGGTACGCGCCGATACCTATCGCCCGACACGTCACCTAAACAACACAACATATCATCACAATACAACATAATCAGTGATGCAGCCTGGAAACGATTACACATCCAGCTGTGCCTACAGCTGAACCCAGGGTGCTCCCACCATGCTGATCGTGACGATCTCCTCGTACGCCTGTGATGACTCGCCCGCGATCATCCCTGACCCTCGGAGGTTCTCTACGCCAAGCCCATCCTCCTTCCCGATGATGTCAGTTATGATGTACCTGCAGCAGTTCCCAAAATCAAAGCAGCTGATTAGTTATACACAGCAATCACAACAAACACAAAAAAATAAAATGTGTGTTCATGAATAACAAAAAACTAAATATAGTCCAGGATAACATGACCAACCGGGACTCTCCTTCCTCCTCCACATGGCGGCAGTGGATAGAGTTGGTGGAGCTGATGCGAGTGTAATCCTGAGGTGTCAAATATAAATACTTAAAACCCTGGAGGAGGAAAAAAAAAACACAAACAATGAACAGACCCCACAAAGCACAAAAACATGATACTGTGATATCGCGCCATACTGTAATACAGGGGGCGGTGTTCATGGTGCTATTTCAGTCCAAATCATCTCCACCTGATTGATTTATTTACATAAATACATCCCGTGAATGAGTGCGTGCACTGCTGGTGACATCTGGTTATTATTTTGCATGACAAGTTAAAGAAAAGGTGTAACGCCATTTGAAGTTTTTAATAAGCAATTAAAACAGGAAACATCTGAGGTCAGTCACCTTGTAGGGGTCAGTGGGGTCAAGCCAGGCCACCTGGAACATGTGCTTGATCTCCTCTGCAAGGCCGATGCGAGCCCCGCTGTTGGCAGCGATGTAAATGCGGGGGATCCCCTCGGCTCGTGCCAACTCTGACGCGCGCAGGAAAAGCAGGTCCTCCTGAGGCCCGAACGAGCCGATCTGGTACGTGATGTCATTACAGATCACAATGATACTCCGTCCCTCAGGGTACTCTGGCGTCTTCATCTTCATGCGGAAAGCCACCATGCCCACCTGAAAAAAAAAAATCATGATATTTAAATATTTAGAGAGATACTGCATCTGGAGCGGGTCTCGAATTTATCATCACCAACAAAAACCTTTACAGTGAAAACGCAACCCTGCACATCACTGAGCATGTGACATGCTGTCAGTTCTGCAGTGTGTGTGGTACCTCATTGTCTCCGGGCAGTCGGTTCATCTGTACCAGTCGACCCTGGGTATCCAGCACCAGCTCGTTGCACATCAGCACATCTTTGGGGTACCTGTCCCCCGGACCCCACAGCTTAAATAGAGCCTGGGGGAAACAGTGACTTCATCACATTTAACGGCCATACCACCACAATACGGAACCATACAGATAAAAAAAAAAAAAACAGAAAAAGTGGGTCAGAAGTGTGATACACACCTGGCGGAACATCTCTGGGAAGTCATAAACGTATGTGGTGCCGAGGCTCTGGGCCTGGAAGCGTTTGGCCTGTAGCAGGTCTTTAGTGACATACGGAGTATTGATGAGCATGCCGTGCAGGGGGCCGTGCTTCTCTGTGTACGACTTGAACATGATCTGCAACACACACACGGATTATACACTAACCGCAGAACAACATGGCAACAGCACCAGCCACTTACTCAAAGTGTGTGTGTGTGTGTGTGTACCTGGCCAGACACTGCATCTGTGACCTCTTCATATAAACTGATGTCGAGGTAGTAGCCGTTCTCATTGGTGAGAAACAGGCGGATTGGGACGGTATTGCCGTTTGGCGTGAGGCGGATGTTGATCTTGAGCTCAGCCTGTAGCACTCGCAGCTTCCACAGTCGCTGTCCGTAACGCATCACCATGGAGCGAACTGACTCCTCGATCTGACAGCATACACAGACAAAGGACATTTATGTCATCAAGCACAACCAGCCAGTCAACACACAGGAGGCGGGATTTAGTCTATTACTGCTGGAAAAATAATAGGCTTAATTTAAATCTGTGTAGACAGTGCTTGAAAATGTATGAAGCCTTTAGAATGTTCTAAATTTCTCCATAAATTTAACTTTAGATTTTCAGAAGAGTCATAAAAGAAGAAAAGGTTTCCAACAAAGCCACTGCTAAGCTAACCATAAAGCACATCGTTGCTCTATTACACTTCGTTAAAGATCAGGTGGAGTTGTGTTATCATGGAGAACGGTAAGAACCTATGAAAAATGGTGGAGATAGTCTGATGGTTTGGGCCTGTTTTGCTGCATCTGGGCCAGGACAGTTTGTCATCATTGATGATGCCATGAGTTCTGAATTATATCAACAAAATCTAAAGGAAAGTATCAGGACACTAGTCTGTGAATTGAATTTCGAGATAAAATAGAGCAAGACAACAACCCTAAAGACATAACTCATTTTATACTTAATTTATTAACAACACAAATAGTTAAAAGAAAAAAAGAATAAATGAACGTTTTGGAAAGACCAAGTCCAAGTCCTGGTCTTACTCCACTCACAGAGTAGGAATAGGACCTGAAGCTGCTGAACAGTAACGACAAACATTTATTTCAGATATTACTGCACAAGGGGTTCTGAAAGCAAAGGTTTTGATATCGTTCCCACATACAGATTTGTATTTACTACTCTTTTTCCTCATAAATAAATTATCATGTGTAATATTTTTGTCTGATTTGTTGAAATTGGTTCTCTGTATTACATGGGTGCAAGTTGGAAATTTTGAAAAACCTGAAAAGTCTGACATAGTCAGATGGGCATGGTATGACCGTGCCGGGGGGGGTTAAACCCCCCGGGCTCGGAAAAAAATGTAAATAAGTTAAAATAGTTTAAAATACTTGAACCCCCAACCTTATGATCAGTGATCCAGCACCTTTACCACCAGGCCACTACTGCCCAACACTTAATTCTAGTACAGTATAGCAAAAAAAGCATGTTCCCCAGGGTTATATCCCCCTGGGGTCACATCGGGGGCACGCCCCTCTATTTGAGAAGCACTGAATTAACGGAAGCCCCAGCAAATTATACATATGCATCATCACGACATTACTGGCACATGATTCAAATTTAGCCAATGGCTGAGAGCTTTTGTTTCTCCCTCCTGCTGATTGGTTGCAGATGATGTGTACAACTCTTTTTTTTCTCCTTTGCACACGTTATCAACGTGGTTGCTTGAATTGCGAAATCAAGTTTTTTTAGTGTGTTTTTAATTAGTATTTAAGCCAGTGGTTTCTAACCTGGGTTCGATCGAACCCTAGGGGTTTGGTGAGTCAGTCTTAGGGGTTCGGCGGAGGTCAAGACACACACCTGACTCATATTCATGACGACATGCCCCGCTTGGCCATCACTGGCTGCAGGTGATCACGCTACATTGCTTGGCCAATCTGTGCTGCAGGAAATTTGGTGTGCTCAGTAGTCGAATTGTGACTGTTGTGATGGTACGTCGTGTGATTTCTTTCTTAAATGTTTTAATCCATACTATGTTGAGTAAAAAAGAAAGTGGTCGGACGAATATGTACAACATGGATTCACATATATAACGGAACGTGATATTAGTCGGCGTCCTATCTGCATTATTTGCAAAGTAGGATCAACCCTGTGCTGACTGATGTATACGTACATGTATATGTGTATATAATATAAATAAATACATATTCCATACTATAAATGCTTATAATAACAATTAAACATTCAAAAATAATGCATAAAATGTAAATAAAACAAATACACACATACAGACGCACGCGCGTGCTCACACTCAGATGCGCACCTCACATAAAAATGTAAGTAGTTGTGATTGGGAGTTCATGCATTGTATTGGTTTTGTTCTTTGAACACAGTGATGTTAATGCACGGTTCATTTTGGTGCCCCAGTAAAAACATATACCTGTGTCTTGAATTTGAAAAAAAAAATCACATTTTATTTTTCATTAAAGAAGGGCTCGGTGAATAAGCATATGAAACTGGTGGGGTTCAGTCCCGCCTACAAGGTTAAGAACCACTGATTTAAGCCCTATGACGCCCCCACCAAAAAAAAAAAAAGAAATCTTAACAAATTTACAAGATTTGGAAAAATGATAAAGTCAGTCCTAAAAAACCGGAGCTTCCGGCACATACCAGAAAACTTACACCCATGTGTATGTAATCTGAGGACTTGTGTGAAAAGTATGTGATGTGTGAGAAATGTTGAAGCTCTACTGTAGACATCATATGCTTCTAAAACAGCATAGGTTTCTTAATTACAATCACCGGGTGCTGATTTAGTCGGTGCACCTCTCTGTCTAATATCATTACTGACCTCAGCCAATCAGAATACGGTGTTCTGGAGAAGTACAATTTAATATGAGTGTATGACATGTGATTCACTGAAACACAGATCTGTGTGATGTGCTCTTTAGTTTCTGACCTTAATGGGGTCCATGATGACAGTGGGGACAAAGTTGAGGAAGATGTGGTTGCAGTCTGTGCGTGTGTACGTGTTACTGAAGGCCACCTCCAGCTCGTCCATCGCCTCCAGGAGCAAACGCTCACCCTCGTTCTGAAGGTACTCGAATGATGCCTCCTGCGTAAACACACACACACACACACACACACACACACACACACACACACACACACAGGTGTGTATTAGTGTTCTAACCAATATCTCTGCATATATCAGTAGAGATTTCTGTAGAGACCAGCAGAATTGATCTTTTATTACTGGGTTCACCTCTTGGTGCGTTTATCCTGGTACATATACATTGAGCTCGATGAATACATTTATATATGTTGGGCTGTAACTGTCTGTTTTCGTATGACACAAATACACCACATTACTATAACCACTTTATAGCAGGCTATTGCTAAGGAAGATTAAAAGATAAAAGTGCTCAGGTGGTCTCTGTTACCTTGGTGATAAGATCTGAGTGACGGATGATGGCTCTGACGAAGAAGCGATAGTCCGTGACCTCGGTTCCCTTCTCGACTCGGGCAGCTCCAAGGTACAGATGCATCTTGTGGTTGGCACACGGTACGGCGGTCAGGGCAAAGTTCCTCATGCGGTTCAGCTCCAGCTGGAAGGCCAGAGCCGGCTCCAGGTTCCGATAAATCCGATCCTCCTGGAACTACACACACACACACACACACACACACACACACACACACACACACACACACACGACTCAATATAAAGAGGCACACGGGTGCATGTTTTAATAATTACATTTTTATTTATTTCTTTTAATTCTTTACCTCATCTCTGGCTCGGAATGTAAAGAACTTGGGAAATTCCCTCTATAAAACAGATTATAAAATTTAAAAAGGTTATACCGTTAAACAGGTCAAATAATGTACAGATAATTCAAAGCTATTCATATCAATTTTAAACTCCAGTAGTTATTCTGAGATTATGAACCTTCACGTACTTTCTGTGCCACCAGGAAGGTGATTCTCCTGATTCCATATTCATACAGCACAGATTTCTGTCAGAAAATAAATCAAACAATCTAGAACAGAAAACCCAACAGGGGTGTGTGTGTGTGTGTGTGTGTGTGTGTGTGTGTGTGTGTTTGGGGGGTTGGGGGGTCTTGGTTGCAGGGTTCCAGAGTTCTCTGGATTTCATTTTCATTTTAATATAAAGAAAACTTTGTGAAATGATACTATTATAGAAACAAAACTTGGACAAGTTTGACTGCAAAAGCAGAAAATTCGACTCACTTTGGACTGAGCAAAGTCGCTGAACGCTGTGACTAAAGCGCTGTCGTCCTCACTGTCGGCAGATTTGATGGAGACGTTAATGATGTGGATGGGGTTGTCTCTCATGTTCTGTCAACATAAAGCAGCATTAAGCATACTGCAGCTAACATGACTTCACCACTAATGTGTGTGTGTATGGTGTGTGTGGTGTGTGGGGGTGGGGGTGGGGCTTAACCTTAATATAATCTTCATCATAAACAGCCTCTGAGAACATTGTGCCTTCACACAGTGGGTCAGCAAAACAGGAAATGACCTCATCAAAAGATCTGCAGAAAAACAAATATCAGAATTAAGACTTCAGTCGACATGAAACTACAGTAAAAAAACAAATAAAATTTCCACCACTAACACACACACACACACACACACACACACACACACACACCTTTTGAAGTCATTAAAGCAGTGGAAGGCCACCATGGCTCCCATCCTCTGACAGGGAGGAGATAGCGCCCCCTCCAGGAAGAGCTCACTGCCCTGACGTCGCATGGAATCGAACTTCCCCGAGCTGCTCACTGGTAACCTGCGTGTTGTGCGAGTGTGTGTGTGTGTGTGTGTGTGCACAAGTGTGTGTGTTAGTTCTGAAATGAGCAGCATGCTGGATTGTACTAAAGCTGCTACAGAAGACAGAACAGAAGCTGATTACATGACAAACTGCACATTATATTTCTCGTCCATCTCCAGATTCCTGTTTATATTAAATGTACTTCATCTTTCTTGAATGTAATTAGACTCCAAACACCGCACCCTCCTTTTACTGCTGCATGGTAGTCATTTCTCAATTAACCGAACATTACCCTGAGTATCCATCATCATCATCATCATCATCATCATCATCTCCCTACGCTTAATCCAGGGTCGGGCTGTGGGGTCAGCAGCCCAAGCAATGAGGTCCAGACGTCTCGCTCCCAAGCTACTTCCTCCAGCTCTTCCGGGGGGACACCGAGGCGTTCCCAGACAAGCCGAGAGACACAGTCTCTCCAGCGAGTTCTAGGTTGCCCCGGGGTCTCTTCCCAGTTGAACATGCCCAAAGGGAAGCGTTTGGGAGGCATTTGAGCCAGATGACTAAGCCACCTCAACTGGCCCCTCTCAATGTGGAGCAGCGGTGGTTCTACTGTGAGCTCTCCACAGATGGTTGAGCTTCTCACTATCTCTAAGGGAGAGCCCCGCCACCCGGCGAAGGAAGCTCACTTCAACCGCTTGTATCCGCGATCTTGTTCTTTCGGTCACTATCCAAAGCTGGTGACCATAGGTGAGGGTTGGAACGTAGATCGATTAGTAAATTGAAGGCTTTGCCTTGCGGCTCAGTTCCTTCTTTACCATGACGGACTGGTCCATGCTCCGCTTTACAGCAGAGGCTGCAGTGATCCGCATGTCGATCTCCTGCTCCATCACTCCCTCACTCGTGAACAAGACCCTGAGATACTTGAACTCCTCCGCTTGGGGCAGAACCTCACTCCCAACCCGGAGGGTGCATTCCAACCCTTTTCTGACTGAGAACCATGGCCTCGGACTCGAACGTGCTGATGCTCATCCTGGCCGTTTTGCACTGAACTGCAACTCGCTCCAATGAGAGCTGGAGGTCCCAGCTTGATGAAACCAAAAGGAAAACATCATCCGGAAAAAGCAGAGACGAGACCCAATGCCACCAAACCAGAACCCCTGACCACCTCGGATGCACCTAGAAATTCTGTCCATAGAAATTATGAACAGAATCGGTGATAAAATACAGCCATGGTGGACTCCATCTCTCACCGGAAACGAATTCGACCTGTTGTTCCCAATGCAGACCAAGCTCCGGCTCATGTTATACAGTGAATGAATGGCCAACAGGTCGCCGTACTCCCAGAGCACGCCCCAAAAGATAACCTCAGGGACACGGTCGAAAGCCTTCTCCAAATCCACAAAACACATGAGGACAGATTGGTCAAACTCCCATCACCCCCTCCAGGATCCTGTGGAGCGTACAGAGTACAGAGTATCCTTATATTCGCTCCGAACAGCAACAGTTTGTGGTACCCATCTCCTCAGCCAACAACAAACTGCCCACCAAAGCTTAGCAACGAACACTCCCCGCCGGATAATCGTGTAAAGCTGTCGGTATAAATAATTGAAGTTGCTGCCCGTCCCGCGCCTCTTCAGGTCGTATTCAAGTACAGGAGTATCCCCTCCGTATCCTTTGGGATAAAATACTGTAATAATTACGCAGTCATACATCGAGATCTTAAGGTTCCTCCTCAGCAAGCATCGAGCTGCCTGCACTGACTGGGAGCTCAAACTATTCGACTCAATACCAGACCAATGAAAATTAAATTGATTTATAAAACAAGAACCGAAGAAAAGGATTCAACAGATTTAAAATGCTGTTCACGTCACTCAATCCACTAAATTGCACCAAACTGATCGATATGAGTAAAGATCAAGCAGAATTGTCCTGCGTCGAACTCAAGAAAAAGCAGCAGCGAGCACCCAGCATGCACTGGTGCACAAACAGCCAGGCAGCTGATTGGTTGGCGGGGAGGAGCTCGTACTCTACCTGTTCAGCGTAGGACTGCTCCCTCTGTAACGAGAGCATTCAGAGAGCAGCGTTAGTGACAGTGTTCATCAGCCTCAAATGCTAATCCTACAAAACTCTGGATATCATCACTCAGATAAAAATTATCTCAGAATATACACATGCGGTTGTATTCTTATAGAAAGGAGTAAACGATTCCCTGTGCACTGCAAAAGTCCTCATTTATTACATCATATTTAGTTTCAGATAGTTGATTGGTTGATGCCCTTTGGATTAATATGAAAAAAAAAAAAAAAAAAGACCACGGGGTTCCAGATGCTCTCAATGAAAGGACCACTACACAACAAACCAATAAAGAAACAATACCTCAGTTTTCTGTTGTGACCCTGAAAAAAGATCAAGTTGACCCATATACAATCCCAACCGGGGGCCAGTGGGGAACCCTTCCACCAAATTTGGTGATCCTGTTGCATTGACCAGCCTTGACAAACTGAATATAGAAAAAGTGACCTTGTGACCTTGAAGCAAGGTCAAGGTGACCCATATACAATCCCAACTGGGGGCCAGTGGGGAACCCTTCCACCAAATCTGGTGATCCTGTTGCATTGACCAGCTTTGACAAACTGAATATAGAAAAAGTGACCTTGTGACCTTGAAGCAAGGTCAAGGTGACCCATATACAATCCCATCCTATTTGCACCCAAAGGGAAGCTGTATACCAAATTTGGTGATTGATTGTCAGATTTCTCCAAAGTTATTGCACTAATAAGTTAGACGAATGGATGGAACCCATTTCTATAACTCCAGCTCCGCTGTTAACTTCAGCAATGATGATAACTAAAAGTCTGACAAACATTCTACAGAAAATCTGAGTACAAAATTCTGATTCACAAAAATCAATAAATTAGTAAAACAGCACTAATAATATCATGGTGCTAATTATAGAAATAAAAAAATGGAAACCAGTGTGCAGGGATTTTGATTTTAAACCCGCGAGTCAGTGAGCAGATGAACCCGAGGAAAAGGACTCATTGTGCATGAGCGACTATTATGAGGTTTAAGGTTTTTATGCCTTTGCTGTGTATGAAAGTCTCAAGGCTGCATGAACAAAGCCACTACGCCACCCGATACAACGCAGCAGACTCAGAAGTGTAGCCCCCGCCAGCACCGTTAGCATGGTCAGAGTAACCCGGTTATTTATTGTGTCCTTTCAAACACATGAAGGAGGAGCTTAGTTTCTGCATCGGGATTAAACACGAGCGCTCGGACAGGTTCAACCCCGCTAGCACACAGAGAGAGGGCGCGGTAGCACAGAGGGTTCATTAGTAACCTGGAGGAAAAGAGGGAGATCGTTACACGGCTCTGAAAATGGAGCGACTCACTCGGACGTACGGCGCTCTTTCACCACAAACACGTCAACAACATTAAACTAAAAACTAACAGAAAGAAAAAACTTATAAATACATTTACACTTTATTCTGCTTAAAAAAAACAATAATCCTGAACACCTGCATTCAG
>CM045734.1:12951063-12983563 GCA_024760905.1 Plotosus lineatus | reverse complement strand
GTTTTATCACTTACAACCAAAGACAACTTTATTTTAGCTTTATTAAATTATATTTCTTGCACGCACACACACACACACACACACACACACACACACACACACAGCATTAGGAATGTGTCTGTGTACATCAATATGTGTTAGCATCTGGTGTTGGGCTTACAATCAGCATGGAGACGAGGACGTTCTTCTTGGAGACCTGCGCGTGGGAGAAGATGTGTTCGAGCACGGGGGTCATATCCGGCTTATACTGCTCTCGCAGGTTTATCACACACTTATCATACGTACCTGAGACACATAAGCAGAGGATCGTGGGTGATGTGGCGGTTAATTAGTCTCCACTGAAAACCACATTCGCGAGCACACAGAACGATCTTCGAGAGCAGAAAGCTCATGTTTTTGCTCCACATGTGCTCAGCGTGGGATGCGCGTGCTCGCAACTTTTTCTACTGCTCGCTCGGCATGCACTCTTGAGACTTTGGAGACGGGGAAATTTTTTGCAGTGACATCAGTTAATCTCTCACATTCTGTTAAAGTTATGTTTACATAATTGACATCCCATAATACCTAGACCGGCTGAATTATGTGTTAGCACTGAGGAGGAGTGGATAAGCATGCTGGCGGTCTTGGATCGGCTC
This sequence comes from Plotosus lineatus, assembly GCA_024760905.1. Lineage (NCBI taxonomy): Eukaryota > Metazoa > Chordata > Actinopteri > Siluriformes > Plotosidae > Plotosus > Plotosus lineatus. Next base: position 12,982,928 of record CM045734.1, on the reverse strand, counting down.
GTCTCACCCGGTGCATGCAGAGCGACACCAAACTCGCGCGAGTGAGACTTTCCGCTCATGAAGACTGCGCCGTGTGCTCAGAAATTCCGCTCGTGCAGGTTTGAAGACAAATTAAATGTCATAATGAGAGGGATTTACATATAAAGTACAAAATAAAAGCACTGTAACAAATCATGTGGCAGTGAGGCTTCGTGGTGAAGGGTCTGGGTTACTGATCTGTATGGTTAAGGGTTCAAGCCCCAAAACCACCAAACCACCACTGCGGGGCTCTTTCCCAAGTCTGAGCTGGTCAGTAGTATAAATGCGATAAAAATATACGACGAGGGCGTCCGCCAAATGCCGCAAATGTACACAGAAGGGCTAATAAAGGACCGAATCTATAAATACATTCCTCTGTTTACAAAATAAAAACATGGAGCAAACATCCAGGAAAGTATCTGTGTACAGTGAAGTGGATCAGATTTAGGATACACATAGACAGCGCTGGAGAGCGAAGTGATTTTAAGGGTGTTGCGTAGTCATGGTTACCCTGCTGAAACTGCTTCTCCACCTGCAGGTAACGCCGCAGCAGGTCCAACACCACAGACTTCATATACCCTCGAATGCCACTACGATATCTGCACAAACACAAACACACAAAATATATAAAAATACTGACAGGGACAATCATCAGGTCTGGAGAAAGAAAAAGATATATGAACTGAACAGCTATACACATTCAAAAACATGCCTTCTTTTCAGTGTTCATTTAAAAGATCCGCCCGCACATACCCCTAGCCAATCAAAAAATAGCATGCAGTTAGAGGCATTTTCCTGTAGATGTACAGTGGTACCTCAGCTCACGAACATAATTGGTTCCCAGAAAGTGTGTGTGAGGCGAAAAGTTCGTCTTCCGAACATTTATTTCCCATAAGAAACCATTAAAATGAGAATAATCCGTTCCCAGGTCCCCATAAAACATAATTTTCTACTAAATAAGCCTTAAAACTACACAAAAATATACCTTATTTTATGTATAATAAATGTCTATTGTATTGTAATTAAAGAAATAAACTGTAGTGTATAATAAAGTGGTTTTATTTACCTTTGTGATGGTAGTTGATGGCTTGATGGAATGGAGTGGGAGGAGGAGAGAGGGAGGGACTTACTGTTTGGAAGGAGTGTTTGGAAACGCCTACTGTTTGGAAACACCCTTAGCCACACACGCACCCTTAATAGCTTCCTTGTTCTTAAGGATGGTGGTAGACTTAGCGTACTGGTACTGGGACGCTGAGTCACACAAACGCACACCTCGTTCATGTTTTTCAATGATCTCCGCCTGTGGTGGATCTTTTTCGGTCCCATAATAGCAAAAGTACACTCAATATGGTCCAAAATGTCTACCAAACACAAACCACTTCCGCACTCAAAGAAAGGGGGATTTAACTGTGACGCCGTGAGCGCAAGGCCAGCTTCTCGTGGCCGCCACCGTGGCGCTGTTCGACCGCGTGGTTTGATTCGTCCGCCGAAAACTAGTTCGTCAGCAGAGACTATATGCTCGCAAATTTAATGTTCTTGAGGCGAAAAGTTCGTGAGCTTAAGCGTTCGTCAGCGGAGGTTTTACTGTATATATATATATATATATATATATATATATATATATATATATATATATATATATAAAGCACCCCTCAACTCTCACATGTGCTTATTTCTACCATCAGTAAGAAAATCCTGAATTCCCAGTGATGTCATCACATAGCCAACCAATCATAGCTCTACAAAATTATGCATGACATAAGCTACTTGACAGTTGTTCCTCCCCATGTTCCTCAGACTATTCCCGACCGAGGGGGGACGACGACAGCATGTTTAAAGCCAGGCTCTCTCACCTCTGTGCGAGCTGTACGATGCTCTGAGTGTTCATGAAGAAAACCTCACGGTCTGCTTTCCGCTGCAGAGTGGCCGCATGACTGTCCAGAATATTTGCAATCTAAACCAGAAAGTCCAACATCTCTATAAATCTTCATGCTAATTAATGAAATAAATCATTCTTATTGTATTTTGCAGATAGAATTTATATGCCTGAAACCAGAGGAAGCCCAAGTGATGGATACCCCGATACACACCCTCTGGCTGGGGAACTGGCACAGCACGGAGGTGATGTTGCTGGCGTACTGGGCCATGACTTTGCGGATGACCTTCTCCACCGTGACGGGGATACGGCCTGAAACGCTGGTCATGGTGTCCTGCAGCTCCAGGAGTGGAAGCGAGGGGTCACACAGAGTTCGGATCAACGACTCCACCCACCTATTCAACTGAACAAGCGAGACGCAAAGAGTCACATCACAATAACACAAACACGACAGTGCATCAACCGACACGGGGGCGTCACACAAAATATATACTGTGTCTTGAGCAACAAAACAACCCTGTTACCATGGTAATGCCTAATGATATGAGCAGATGCATAATAATAATGACGAGTAAATAAAGCTTTTTTAAAAGCAATTGATTGCTATTCTAATGTCAGTGTGTGTGTGTGTGTGTGTGTGTGTGTGTGTGTGTGTGTGTGTCTCACTCTATTGCTGAAGTACGGTTCTGAAAGACAGTATCCATCCATGACCTTCATCAGGTTCTCCAGCATGCTGTGGAAGACCTGGTGCAGTTTCTCCCCCACGATGGGCAACGGCTCCTGCGCAGGTAACGGCTCGGTGTTCAGCTGCACCTACAGACACGCACAACAATTTTGCACAACAACACCATCAACACACAATCAATACTTTGTCATTTATTTTAGATTTAATATTCAAAGCTTATCAGTCGTTTATTTACAGAACGGCTCAATGTATACAGGAATGCGTTTGATGAGAACTGCGTTGTGTTTGTGTTACTGGGTGAACTGTGCCCGGGTCGTCCAGGTCGATATGAGCCACCACACAGCCGGGCTCCAGCACTGCACCGGGTCGCTTAACGAAGTGCACGTGACCCGATTCCTGCACACTCAGAGTCAGCACCATCTTCATCACCTTAACACAGGAGTACATCAATTAAACATGCAAATACTGTAGAATTCCATTTGTTTATTATTATAATCACCCAAACACAATATAAATAATAAATCATGCAGCATGTTAGATATTGTTTACAACTGATTTAAATAATTAAAGCATCTTCACACGTTCCGTATAACTGACAAATCAACCTTTCTGTCCTTTATTTTAATTTTCATTGTGGAATTTAATCACCTCGATCTCGGCGTACGCGTATCCGGCAGACACGTGTCCCCCGTCCTCGATGACGTACTGCAGCAGTTTACCAGCAGACGGAGAACGCAGCATCGTCGGGTCTCGCTCCTTCTCAAACACACAGGTCTTATTGCCAACGGTGATCCGGTAACTACAGTCAGAACCAAATAAAACAAACAAACAAATAAACAAACAAACATAAAACCTCCTTATACAATCCAACAGACCCTAAATCCAAAGTCTCACACAAAACTAACAAAACACTCCACATCCTCGCAGTACAATTATAATACAAATTACCGTAATTTCCGGACTATAAGCCACTACTTTTTTCACACGCTTTGAACCCTGCAGCGTAAACATCAATGCAGCTAATCTACAGATCTTTTACAGGCTAACGGCCTCCAGGGGGTGCTCTAGCAGGACGCGCAAGAGCGAGACAGACACCGGTTTATAAAAAAAAAAAAAAAAAAAAAAAAAAAAAAAAAAAAAAGAGATGTGGTCTATATATGTACAAATTCTTTTTTCTTTTTACATTTAGTTGGTGCAGCTTATATTCAGGTGCACTCAATGGTCCAGAAATTACGGTACACAGGCAGCCATCGCTACTTTGTGCTTCAATTCATGCGGCTTTAGTGCATTGCAGTGCATTCAATATTCACTGAATTAAAAAATAAGGAAATTAAGGAAGAATAGGGGGAAAGTTAAGGAAAAGGCCACAAAAACAAGGCCAATTATGCAAAAAAAAAAAAAAAAAAAAAACCACTAAACAAACACAAAACAAAAAACAACCCAAAATCCCCCATCAAAATTACTTACATTTTTGTGAGGTGTGCATCTGAGTGTGTGCACGTCTGTATGTGTGTGTATTTATATTTTATTTACATCTTATGCATTATTTTTTAATGTTTAATTGTTATTATAAGCATAGATAGCATTAAATATGTATTTATTGATATTATATATATATACACACACGTCAGTCGGGGGGGGGGATCCTACATCACTAAATTTTATGTTCGTGAGGGGTCTCGGTCCCAATTAACCACGGAACGTGAGGCATCCTTGTATATTACTTATCATAGTGAATCAGACGTTACAGAAGGGAAGGAAAATTGGAGGGAGGACACTGTTTAAAGGAAAAGCTTCTAAAAGACAGGAAGTATGACCTGTCGACTTCCTCCTTCATGTAGGTGGTGTAGCTGCTGCCGCTGTAGGAGAGGAGCAGGCCTCCATCGCTCAGTCTGTGTACGTCAATCTCGATGTCTGTGCCATTCATTATGATCACGTAGGTAGTAGGAGACTGCCGGGCCACCTACAGCAACACACACACACAAATATTGTGATTTATAAAATCCTAAATGTTGCCCAAATGCTAAATCATGAGTTACTGGAACAGTTATTAATAACAGTATAATAATAATATTGTTTTTGTTATTATTATTATTATTATTATTATTATTATTATTATTATTATTAAAGGAAACTGTTCAGAGTTATAAACCCGTTACCTTCAGGCAGTATTTAATCCCCTCATAGATCAGATCCACCTCCACCGTGTTCACCAGACTGGCCGCAGGTAACACCTGACCTCTAAAACACGATACACCATAAACAACATGTAGCAAGTAGATTAAAATGATGTACAGTCGGCCCCCTACTTACGAAATTAATCCGTTCCAGAGCCTTTATCGCTCCCTGGAGTTTTTGTAAGTAGAGGCATATTTTACATGTAAAACGCGTGATTCGTTCCAAGGCTCCCAAGACTACCCTATAAACCCTTTAAAAATGATAATAGTACACCAATTTGGTATGAAATATGTGTTAAAAGTAAAAGAAAATTATTTATTAAACCATTTAAACATTTTATTAAACATATTAAACCATTTTATTAATATATTTATTAATTAAACCATTATTAAACATTTTTTATTAATGCACACACACACAACACTGTCTCTCTCTATCTTTCTCTATCTCGATCTCTCTCTGTCTCTCTCTCTCTCTCTCTCACACACAAATACAAAACTCTCCCTCTCTTTGGTGTGTTTTGCTGAATGCGGGCTCCACCCACACGCAGTGAGCAGCTGACAGAACAATTGTATTTAAATGTTTAAATGGACAGGATGTTGTATTACAGTATTAAGTAGAATTACAGTACCTGTTTGTAAGATCAGAGGTTCTAATTCAATATTAACTTGCTTCCTTGCGAGATCGGAGATCTTTATTAACGCACATACACACACACAGAACACTGTCTCTCTCTCTCTCTCTCTCTCTCTCTCTCTCTGTCTCGCTCTCACACACACACGCACACACAAACACAAAACTCTCCCTCTCTCTGGTGTGTTTTGTTGAATGCGGGCTCCGCTCACACGCAATGCGCAGCCAACGGACCAATTTTATTTAAATGTTTAAATGGACGGGATGTTGTGTTTAAAGCGGAATTACATTACCTGTTTGAAAGATCAGAGATCCTGATTCAATATTAACTTGCTTCCTTGCGAGATCGGAGGTCTTGTTCCACGGAGCACTCTGTTTTCATGCTCCTTCTGCTTCAATACCATGCCGAAATAATCGCCGCCGTCATTGTATTTCCGCTTTTCTGTATTTTCCAGGTCCATGATGGATAACGAAATACAACACTGATGATCAATCTCAAAGAGAACTCACAAGCCAACATTCCTGTTCAACTCTCCTCTCTCACGTGTGTGACAAACAGGAAGTATGGGTACAGTTCAGCTGCCTCCTGGCCAATCGAAGGCCAGCGGGGCGGGATGTTGGGAGACAGCCAATGAGAGAACAACTCGTGCGTTATTTGAATTTGTGAATGGCGCGTTTGGCGCTTTTTCGTAAAAAGAGGTTGTTTTCATAAAAAGAGGACGAAAATTTAGGAAAATGTTTTTCGTAACCTGAATTTTTTGTATTCAGAGGCTTTCGTAAGTAGAGGGCCCACTGTATATTTAAAAAAAGGATAAATAAATAACAGTTCTGAGTCTCGGTAGTAACTGTGATCTGAAAAATGTGACAGACAAGGAATCACTTCACCTCTCGAGAGAGTGCAGGAAGTCAGACATGCTTTTCCTGAAACTGGCATCAGCCACATGTAGTGCCCCACACACCACCCCCAACATGGTGTCCGGTCTCTCCGCCTGCACAGACACACGGTTCAATACTCAAAAAGGAATCCTATAGGTGTGTGTGTGTGTGTGTGTGTGTTAAACCATGAGCTCACACCACATCCTCGTACCTGAACTTTCTCAGCGATCAGGTGATCCAGCCAACCCGTGTCGAGGTCATTGTTCCTGAAGCTCTCCGTCTCCAGCAGCTTGATCAGATACTCCACCGTGGTCCGAAAATCTCCTCGGATAGACAGCTCCTTCATGGCCACCACCATGTTACTGCACACAGAACCGCACCCTGCTATTTTCATCATTAATATTATTAACAATCATGGCATAAATCACTCGATAAATTACACACATACTGATATTTAAAAAAAAATTATGAATGCATTAAAAAAGTGAGATACACTCGACACTATCCAACAGTTACGCTCCTACAGAAAATTTGAAAATTATTTTATGCATCGTTACTAATTTTAGACATGAGATGATGAAATCAAAATATTAGAAGACGACTGCACCGCCTTGCAGAGGTGACCGCCAAGTTTACTTTAGAAATGTGTAACTGTTTTGCGAGTTCTGGCCCAGAACAGAAATGATTACGGATGGAGAGGCGGACTGATGATGACTATAATCCCCACAAACACTGACAAAGAAGTCACAGATTGTTTGTAAGTTCAAGCCTGAAAAATGAAATTTCACCAATATTTCTAAATGTTAAATTGGTTGCCATGGAAACAGAAAAGGTTAAATTGCAGAAATCACTTGGTATAAAAAGGCATGATGACACTGTCCATCTGTCAAGTTTGATTTTAAAATAAATAAATGAATAAATAAGTAAATTTAAAAAAAGCCTGAAAGAGTTATCAGGTTCTGGGCCAGAGCTAGAATGATTCCAGACGGCTAGACGTACTGATGACTACTGGTATATTCCCTGCATTATTGCATAGATTTTTTTTTTCTGTACCATTTTGAAGAACTGTAACACAGACTCAGTAAGGTCCACACAAGAAAAATATTTTCTGGGGGGGGTTCCTTTTGTTCACATTTAGATAATGAATAAAAATTACTAACAGTGTCTCATTAATATGCGCTCCTGCTTAAAATGCATCCACATCTTGGATCCCAGATTTGTAACATGTGGAAGACCAAAATGCACTTTTTTGTCATTTTTTCACCGAAACTGACCATATTAGAGCAAGGTGACAGCACAGGGTGGTGGTGGGGGGGGTTTCTTCCTATAAGGGGAATTACAGAAAATAATTGAGAAGCACTGCACAAGGCGTTCACGGCGTGTGGAGGAATACACCGCTAATCAACCGGGAAAAGCCATTTCCCCAGCAGAGCTTGTAAGTAGAAATTTTGCTCGTTGGTTGGGGCAGATTTTTGGTGGGATCGAAGCTCATATCATGGAAAATTCACTATTAGGAACACTCATAAGTCGAGGTACCACTGTATTCGATAATTCTGGTTCACTAATCCAGTATGATCTGTCTCATTGAATATTTGTTTCGATGCATTGGACCCTGACATGCACATATTAATGAGATGCTACTGTACTTTGTTAAAAAAAAAAAAAAAAAAAACTATTTATGAAAAGAAATATAAAGAAACTCTATTTAGTGAAAGACAGGAAGTGGATCAGGGCATTAGCTGCGGTGTCTTCTGGAGTACGTGTGGTGCGACGGTGAGGTCTGATACTGACGAGATGGCCTCCTCGCGGTTCTCTCCCCAGGAGAAACAGTGTCCAAACTGTGAGTCGGCAAACTCGTGTAGCCCCCCGGTGGCCCCCACGCTGAAGTATCCCCACACGTTCTTACTGCTGCGGAAATTCAGCTCCTGCACTGTGCCTGAACTCGGCTTGAAGCCCTGCACAGAATAAACATGCGTGTGTGTGTACGGTATAATACAACAACATAATACTCGTGTAATTTAATCAGTGCCAAGTCTCATCCTCACTGACTCACTTCATCCGGATTCTCACTGGTGATGCGGGCCGCGATGACGTGTCCTCGAGGAGAGGGGATGCACTCCGGATCCTCGAAATTAATGGGCGTGTCATCCCACGGCGACTCACCATAGAGCACACGGATGTCCTTGATCCTGTGCAGCGGGATCCCCATCGCTATCTGCACAATTTAAAACAACAGGGTTGTTGGGTTCAGTGCAATCTAAGGAACGGTCACGTCCAGCTTCCCAAAGTTCAAAAGCACACAATCATAATTTCTTTTAATCCAGTAAATAAGAAAAAAAGGGGGATTTTGTTTCCCACCCCCAAAATCACCATATTTCATGTTCTCAGCCAATCATGTTCTGTTATTGTGGCTGGCTGGATTTCCATCCCAAATTGACCCACGCTCCTTACATACTTCCATAAGATGTGTAATGTAGGCGTGTGCGCCCTCATGAGTGCTCTTCTGTCAAGTGGTGTGTTTGGACACAGCCTGGATTCACTTTACTGCGCAGTGCTTTGCAAAGTAGATTCTAATCAGTGTTTATTATCGCTGACGCAAATTAAAAGGATATTATATAATGTTATATTAACATGCTACGTGCCGCTTGCAGGCACTGCTTTGCTTATCTAAGAGAGAGAGAGAGAGAGAGAGAGAGAGAGAGAGAGAGAAAGAGAAAGGGTGGGAGGGAGAGAGAGAGAAAGAAAGAGAGAGAGAGAGAAAGAGAAAGGGTGGAGGGAGAGAGCGAGAGAGAGAGAGAAAGAGAAAGGGTGGAGGGAGAGAGAGAGAGAAAGAGGGAGAGAGAGCACGCAAGAGAGAGAGAGAGAGGGCTGTTGGAACTGGAACAGACCTGGTCTCTTGTGTTCGCTACACAAAGCTACCATCATCATCATCATCATCGCTGTAATAAACTAAACTTGATGACAGAAATTCAAACCCGACACGACCCATACGAAGAATCAACTCATAATGTTCAGCCAGATCAACATCACAGCCAGTTCCGCCATCACTGCGTCCAGTGTTTTGATTGTCTAAAATTATTTATAAAAAAAATCAGGGATCCCAGTGATGTTTGGGAAAAAAAATAGAGGAAATGGGTTTAGAAATAGAGGAAATGAAATATTTCAGCTGGGGTCAAGGGGGGCCGCAGGGTCCCTTGTGGGGTACGGGGCAGAGCATGTCATGTAAAAAGTCACGCAAACAAGTTAACTAATTTGTAGAATGATCACATGACATGTCACAACAAACATGTGTTTTCAACTAGTGCACAAACCTGCTACAAGTGACACGATAATTCAAAATGTCACAACATTTACTCTGCACTAGTAAACGGTGTTACGCTGTAATTATTCAATACATTTATAAAAACATCGCCTTTCTTATCACAAGACCACGACTGACCAGGGAGGGGTGAAAGCGTGCACACGACCCTTCCATGAAATGTGATGCTAGCCTCCCGCCTTTTAACAAACTGCTGCGCATGCGTATTTGTTTGTGGTCGAACGCACTTGGAGGGAAAGCGCTATCGGCCCCCATGTACGAAGGAGCTCACAGACGCCTAGGACCGGCCAGGAATCGCAGTGAGTGACAGGGAAATGAGTGTATACCGGTCGACCCTTCCTCCCGTGAAAACTTGGCCAATTAGCTCTCATGGGCTCCTCCTGGTCATGGACGGCTGTGGCGTTAACCTGGATTCGAACTTGTGATCTCCATGTTAATAAAGTGCGGGTCCCTTTGTTGATGTGCCACTCGGGAGCCAATGTCTGGTTTTCGTTTGTGATATGTCCCACCCCCAGAGTTGGTATGTAATGAAACAAAATAAAAATATTAATATCACTCAAATACCTCAAAACTAAATTAGAACCCCAGGTGTAAAAATATCAGGTGTAGAAAACCTCAGGTAGGAACATTTCTACCTGAACAGTACTGAGCGCTGGAGAAATGTACTGAACTTCAGTATTCAGGAAATGCACTTATTTTGTGCCCGTTGTTGGTGTAAAGTGACATCGTTGCCAGGTGTGGGTGTGTCTGTGATGATATGATGTACGGGATGGTGTTCAGGACCTGTAGTTGAGCAGCTGGGAGATTAACGTCGGCGATCATCTCCGTGCACGGATGCTCCACCTGCAGTCTGGGGTTCAACTCCAGAAAGTGGAAACCGCCGTCCTCTGAAATCAGGTACTCTACGGTCCCCGCACTCACGTATCCCACCATCTTCGCTATCCGCACCGCATACTGATATTATAAACAAAACAAATCCTGTTACAAACACCTTCATCACCTCCACGTCCTGCTGTAAGACTCTGTAAACGCTCACCCTCTCCATCTGCTGGAAGCTGGAGGCGGAGGCCTTGGTGGCCGGAGCCTCCTCGATGATCTTCTGGTGGCGCCGCTGGACGGAGCAGTCTCTTCCGAACAGAGAGATGGCGTTTCCGTACTCGTCCGCCAGGATCTGCACCTCCTGGTGCCGAGCATGTTGTGCGAGCTGCATGATGAAGATGGGGGAGCCGGGCACCTCCACCTGGACCTGAATGATCATCATAAATGATTCACTTGCATTGTGAGAGTCATTAAACATACCACAACACAGATGAACCACATGACGCAGACTGCAGGAACTATGAACACTCAGCACAGGAACTATTAACATCCAACTATAGCAACCTTCAGTTCCATCACCGATTCATGATCTCCATCCTCACTGATTATTTCTAACATCTATACACAGCAACGATGACCTACCTGTACAGGTGTGTGTGTGTGTGTGTGTGTGTGTGTGTGTGTGAGAGAGAGAGAGAGAGAGAGAGAGGGGCAGTATGTATGTGTGTGTATGTGTGAGAGAGAGCGAGAGAGACAGTATGTATGTGTGTGTGTATGTGTGTATGTGTGTGTGTGTGTGTGTGTGTGTGTGTGTGTGTGAGAGAGAGAGAGAGAGAGACAGAGAGAGAGACAGTATGTATGTGTGTGTGTGTGTGTGTGTGTGTGTGAGAGAGAGCGAGAGAGACAGTATGTGTGTGTGTGTGTGTGTGTGTGTGAGTGTGAGAGAGAGAGACAGTATGTACGTGTGGGTGTGTGTGTGTGTGAGAGAGAGAGAGAGAGAGAGAGAGAGAGAGAGAGAGACAGTATGTATGTGTGCGTGTGCGAGTACCTGTCTAAAGAAACCTGGGAAATTTTCAGCATTGTCCACTTTCCTGATTCCTTTCCCACCTCCACCTTCTGACGCCTTGATCACGACAGGATAACCAATCAGCTCTGCACTCTACACACACACACACACACACACACAGATGACATTCTGAGATGCAGACTCACTTTTATTACAGCGCAATAGTTAAAATGGTGATTAGCGTTAATGATGAGCGCGCGAGTTGCCGAGGTTAAAGTGAATTTATTTAAATGAAGAGAAGCCGGGTCTGTATTTACAGCGAGGCCTTCATCCACGTCTCTAACACAGCCTTTGGCGTAGAGCTCGGGCGGGACACTGATCACATGATCCAGTCGCTGTTCTTCCTCCTCCCACACAACCTTCAGTCCTGTACAGGGACAGAAATATTCACCAAATATCAAAATACATCATATCACATTTTAATATCATCAGCTATGATAGTAATAATAATAACAATAATAATAATAATACAGTAAAACCTCCGCTGACGAACGCTTAAGCTCACGAACTTTTCGCCTCAAGAACATTAAATTCGCGAGCATATAGTCTCTGTTGACGAACTAGTTTTCGGCGAACGAATCAAACCACGCGGTCGAACAGCGCCACGGTGGCGGCCACGAGAAGCTGACGCACGCTCACGGCGTCACAGTTCGTCACCCCCTTTCTTTGAGTGTGGAAGTGGTTTGTGTTTGATAGACATTTTGGACCATATTGAGTGTACTTTTGCTATTATGGGACCGAAAAAGACCCCACCACAGGCGGAGATCATTGAAAAACACGAACGAGGTGTGCGTTTGTGTGACTCAGCGTCCCAGTACCAGTACGCTAAGTCTACCATTGCTCCCATCCTTAAGAACAAGGAGGCTATTAAGGGTGCGTGTGTGGCTAAGGGTGTTTCCAAACAGTAGGCGTTTCCAAACACACCTTCCAAACAGTAAGTCCCTCCCTCCCTCCTCCTCCCACTCCATTCCATCAAGCCATCAACTACCATCACAAAGGTAAATAAAACCACTTTATTATACAGTACAGTTTATTTCTTTAATTACAATACAATAGCACATTTATTATACATAAAATAAGGTATATTTTTGTGGAGTTTTAAGGCTTATTTAGTAGAAAATTGTGTTTTATGGGGACCTGGGAACGGATTATTCTCATTTTAATGGTTTCTTAGGGAAATAAATGTTCGGAAGACGAACTTTTCGCCTTACACACACTTTGTGGGAACCAATTATGTTCGTGAGCAGAGGTATCACTGTATATATGATCAGATATTTACACTCATAATATTTATCATCAAAAATAAATAAATAACTGAACTATCACATTTGGTAAGTTTTAGTATTTCAGATACAGACACCCCCCGCTTTACGTTCATTCATTTTACATATTTTTCAATTTTACGTTTAAAAAATAAATAAATAAAAATTTGTCAAATTTGGAGTTTAGCGTGCTCTCTGTAGTACAAGACGTACCTATGTAGTACGCTGATGTAATACGCTACTTCCACATGACGCTTTGTCCATTGTTTACAAACGACAGACTGAACGTGCCCCTCCTTCTTCCCAGTTCACTGCGTGTTACCCCTGTGTTAAGATGTCGTCTCTGTGATCTTTGTGTTTACACTATTTTGCAGACTTTTGTAACTATAAGCAAATACAGTATGGTTGGTCAGAAGCGTAAGCCGACTACTACATAGTGGTAATCAGAAAAAGCGGCAAGCCATCTCGTTAGAAACGAAGACGGCTATTATTAAGAAAACTGATGCTGGTGAAAACATGTGAACGTTACACGTTTCTTCCAAATGTCTCCGTCGACCATCAAAACCATTTACAAGCAGAAAGATCGCATCACAGAGCATGTTAAAGGTTATATTGGATACTGTATTTAATGTTTGATGAGTGAATTTGATTAAAATTTATCAATTTGAAATTAATTTGTTGAATTCAATTTATTTGAAATTAATGTTGATATTATTTTACAATGTTATGTTTATAATAATTGATTTCGGGGTGTTTTATGAGATACGGTAATGGTATTTAAGTACAGTATGAACGTCATACGTCACTGGAACGTACAGTAACAACTCACGTTTTTTTTTCACCTTACGTTCGGCCATCCGGAATTGAACTAAAATGCAAGTCGGGGAGCGTCTGTACAGGCAGTCCTCGACTTACGATATTCTCGACTTACGACATTACGACGCGGAGTGCGTATGAATGTACAGCTCCGCAGTGCTACATGGGTTTTTTTTAACTGTATTTTAATACATTATATATTTATTTTGTTTTAATTTAAATGTCTATTTTAACTGACTGTACCGTTTTCCCATGAATATGAAGAATAATATACATGTATTTGGGTAGTTATTTAGATATTTAGGGGTAAATTCTGACTTGTGCAGAATTCCAGGTTATGACGCATCATAGGAATGGAACTCGTTCATAACTCGAGGATCGCCTGTATTTGTATTACAGAATATCACCACAACATTAAACCCTGACAAGAATCACAATTTAGAGGATACAAAACAATAAAAACAATTATTATTATTACTATGACAGTAATAATAATAATAATAATAACTAGAATGTTTGAAATGTGGCAGTGGTGGTCTAGTGGTATAGGGCGCTGGATCGCTGATCCAAAGGTTGGGGGTTCGAGTCCCACTCTCCACAAGGTTGTCACTGTCCCCCCCAGTGCAGCTAACTGGGTTATCAAAGGCCGGCCATGTCTCTCACTGTCTATGGTGTGAGGCATGTAAAAGAACCATTGCTGACTTTCGACAAGAGTAGCTGCAAAGCCGTCAGCGTGTTTCCGCCCTGCGATGGCCTGGCGAGCTGTCCAGGGTGTACTCTGCCCTCGCCCGAAGTTGGCTGGGATGGGCACCAGCCTCCCCACGACCCTAATTAGGATTAAGCGGGTACAGAAAATGAACTGAATGATGAACTGAACTGTTTGAAATGTTTGACTTCATTGCCATTAAGTGTATGTGACTGAGACAGCAACATATTTTCTGTGGTGTGCATTGCAGGGCAGTGTGTGTGTGTGTGTGTGTGTGTGTGCGTATGTGTGTGTAGTCAGAAAAAGGTAGACAGTAGTAAAGAAGACGACGTTACCGGATCCAGACCAGGGTAAAGTGGGGATTCCTGCAGTCTGAGCCACAATGGAAGACGCCACTTTATCTCCCAGAGCCCACATTGCTTTACTGGATGGCCCTACACACACACACACACACACATACACACACACACACACACACACATACACATATACACACACACACACACACACACACACACACACACACACACACACACACACAAAAAGGAGAAAGGATGATATTAGTACATACCACAAAAATACATGAGTTTTTTGGCCTTCAAGATAAAATAAATAGCTAAACAAAAGTAAACAGCTACAAGTAAACAAAGTTTATTTTTTCTACAGATTTTTACCTAAAAATGAAATTCCCGCTTTATAAAGCAGTTCTGGCAGCTTTGGGTTTTCTGACGCGTGACCCCAACCAGCCCACACCGCCTAGAGACAGAAAGACAGTGATGCTCTCACAGCCATCATTATTCATTCAAAATGGAAAATAATACAACATCAGTAACACTGTCTGAGAGGGGAATTCTGGGATTGCTTATTACCTGCACTGGAATTCTCTTTGCGATGTCCACGATCATCTCCACGTTGGCATAGTTATTGTTGTTTGGCCCACCAGGAACCGGCACATAATGATCAGCCATTTTAATATATTCTAAAATACAACACACAGATGAATCACCCCGACTCTGATACTCTGACACCCAGAGCAGAACAGAGCAGCAGGCGATGGGATTGAGGAACAGAAACAGAACGTGCACTGGAGTTTGGTGTCAGACCTGCATTTGCTTTCAGATCCTCAGGCGTCACCATCACGACGAAGCGGATGGTTCTCTCATTGCGGAACATTTCGTAGGACCAGCGGCGGATCGAGCGCATGCACTTCACTGCCGCGATGCCATTATTGGCGATCAGCACCTGAACACAGATCATGTTCACATTACAAGAACCCGGACATGCACGTGTGCGGGTGAGGATAGGGAATAGTTTCCATAACAACAGGAATATCATCTTAAAAAATATATACGACTGGACAGCATGTTCATTTCAGGGGTCAGTTTGCTAATTGGGACCCATGATTCCAGGAGAAGCTGTGACAACTGACCCAAAGCTTTCCACAGCCGTATCCCGGCCCCATGTGGCTCTGCGGTGCGAAGACCCAGATAATGTTTACAGTTTTGGGTTGATCTAAGCATGTGATGGGAATTCCAGTGATTTGCATCGTACTGATAAATGACCAAAAAATAACATGTATCGACCCAGTCAGACAGGGCCAGCCACAGGCTTTACACGGATTGTGGGTCCAGAATGTGTACACAGCTCCGAGTGATGTTTGATACACCTACATATGACATTCTAATAAAATTATAATTCATTTAATATAGTGGAGAAACATTCACTACAAAAACATACTGAATATAACAGAATAAAAATGAAGACACAGACCCCACACACACACACACACACACACACACACACACACACAGAGACACCTTTTCAATAACACAGGTTCCTCCAAATCGCTTGACGAACTCGGCCGGAGAGGCCACAGTGAAATCCCTCGATGCGTCCATTCTTCTCTGCTCTCGACCTTTCTTCATCAGGTGAGAACCAGACATGCTCGATCTGCAACACACACACACACACACACACACACACACACACACACACCATAAATCTAACTACGGGACAATGGATCACAGTTGACTCTCAATCATGCAGTTTATTGGAAATCAGTTTATTCTGATAACACAGTACATTAAACTCAGCTCTGATAACCTGCACAAGTTCACGTACATCTGGAACACAGAGGTTTGATATGGAAGCTTTCAGATAGATAATTAAACACACACATACACATACACACACACTATACCGTACTACAGAAACAAACAAATACACAAAACTTATGCCACAGATGATAATCATCACCAACTCCTAAAATACTACTGTAACATTAGTTTTTACACTCAGAGCTGCCCGACTCGCACAAAACAATAGATTATTAATAACTGACTCCTGAAAACTACCAGGTCTTTCACTCACACACACACACACACACACACACACACACACACTTATTTGCACATACCCAGTAAACAGTCCATCACAACACTTTCTCTCACACACAAACTTCAAGGCAAGTTCGGGTTGTACTCTGCTCTTCCCTGCAAACTGATAGTCACATGACCCTCAGCAGCCAATGACAGTAGAGTCTTTCATATGAGGGCGGGATTTAGGCTCTTCTCAGAATCAGGACTTTATAACACATGGCATCTACTGCAGTATCCAGGTAACATGATTCTAATAACAAACACCAAGAACCCAAAAGCACCAGAACTTCACCAGGGCAGTCGAACCCTCTACAATACAGCATCACACACACATATACACACACACACACACACACACATATACACACACACACACACACACACAGTCATTTTTTCAGTTCATCCGGAACTATCATGGATGTAATAAACAGTTTAAATGTGATAATTATTCTTTTACTGTAACCGCTTAATCCTTATTAGGGTTGTGGGGAATGTGGCACCCATCTCAGCCGACTCTGGGTGAGGGCAGAGTACACCCTGAACAGCTCGCCAGACCATCACAGGGCCGACATGCATACAATATTAAAATAATTTACAGACATTAAAAACTCACCAGGATGCAAACATTGGTACGTAACTGTCAGGACATTCATCTGCCTCGGCGAGTTCATTAATTTTCTGAACCACTTAATCCTAATTAGGGTCGCAGGGAGGCTGGCACCCATCTCAGCCGATTCTGGGCGAGTTCAGAATATACCCTGGACAGCTCACCAGGCGGTTGGATAAGCTGGACCTGGACAGCTCACCAGGCGGGCCCAAAAACCCCTATGATAACCAGTTTACCCAGTTAACGGCACTGGACGGGGCAGGGACAACCTGTTGAGAGTGGGCCTTGAACCCCCAACCTTGGGATCAGTGATCCAGCACCTTTACCACCAGGACACCACTGCCCAGTCTCGACTAGTATAACAAGCAACCAGGAAAATGCACGACATTACAGCAGCAGCTGGAGAGGTGTGTGTGTGTGTGTGTGTGTGATGTTCTCAAAGCATGTCTCTCTCTCTCTCTCTCTCTCTGCTGCCTTTGCATGTTCAGTGGTTTGGTACAGGCTGTTCTGTTTCCTCCGTCATCAAGCAAAAGATGGAAGGAATATAGTCCTCACTCCCATGTTTTCACTCATTTCCTTTCATCTGTCGCTCTTTTCCGTGTCTCCACCCCTTTCTTCCTGGAGTTTTTCCTTTTTCTGTCCCCTTCCTTTTCTCTTACTTTTCTCTTTTCACCCTCTCCTCTCATCGTCAACCAGAACACACATGTACACATTCAGTACACTAAAGTCAAACAATACAAAGCAACATTAAAGAAAACCAACAGCATGTGTGAGAGTGAGTGTGTGTGTGTGTGTGTGTGTGTGTGTGTGTGTGTATGTGTGTGTGTGTGTGAGAGAGAGAGAGAGAGAGAGAGAGAGAGAGAGACAGAGACAGGTTGTTGACTTCTGGCAGGATAAATTCAAACCCGTGTAGAACCGACCTGCTCGACCCATTCCTTTTATCCCATAGGACCTGGTCTCCATGGCGATTCTGATAAAGTTGCATACGGAGTGTGTGTTGCTCTGATTACTTGTCCGTAATCGACCTGCAGCGTGAGTCTGTGACTCAGGAACAAAAGTCTGGAGACCCTGCTCTGATATTAATAAATCCAGTACGACTGATCTGAGATCAGATTCACCACATTAACACTCAGCAAACTCTCTCTCTCTCCCTCCCTCTCTCTCTCTCTCACACACACACACACACACACACACACACACACACACACACACACACAGTACTGAATACCTGCCCAGATTTCTTCACACTTCAGATAAACAAATAAAATTTAGTCACATGATCTGCATATCAGTCTATAATACTACATAAAGGCCTTATAACACACACACACACACACACACACACACACACACACACACACACACACAATTCCTTAAACCCATTGGAGATGTTTTTGGCATGTTTATGTTTGTGTGTGTGTCAATGTCAGACAGGAGAGCTTCCATTAATAGCACACACAGAGACTGTGGTATGCAGGAAGAGAACACACACACACACACACACACACACACACACACACACACACACACACACACACACACCGAGCATGAACAAATCTCGTGTCCATAACTTTACAGCTGTAATTTATACTCACACGCTGAGAACACGTGATGAGAGTCTGCCCTCTGCTGACGCTGACCATGCATAACAACTCAAACATACAGTGTGTGTGTGTGCGTGTGTGTGTGTGTGTGTGTGTGTGTGTTATTTTATACACACATATATCAGGGCAGTGGGGGCAGTAGAGGCCAGGTGCTGGATCACTGATCCCATGGTTGGGGGTTCGAGTCCCCCCCAGTGCATTAACTGGGTTATCAAAGGCTGGCCATGTCTCTCACTGTCTGTGGTGAGTCAATGCCTAACTGTCAGTGTGTTTCTGCCCTGCGATGGCCTGGTGAGCTGTCCAGGGTGTACTCTGCATGGAAAAAAGGACAGCGCCACCTGTCCGTACATCCTTCAAGATCTGCATGTTCTACCAGCCTGTAGTGGCAACTGTCCTCCTTTATGAGGTGGTCTGCTGGGGGGAAGGAAGAATTAAAAGACGAACACCTCACGACTGGATAAATTTGTGAGGAAGGGGCGGCTTCTGTAGTTGAGACAAACTGGACAGTGCAACATCCGTGGAGAGTGACGAATGCTAAAAAGACGCCTGTCAATGATAAACAATCTACTGCACAATGTCATCACCGGACAGAGGAGCAGCATCAGCACCAGGCTGCTGTCATTGCCCTGCTCAGACTGAGATCGTCTCTCCTCCATACCATCAGACTATATCTAACTCTCTCTCTCTCTATATATATATATATATACACACACACACAGTATATATATACATCAGTATTTGTATTATATAATCATTTCTGTAACCACTTAATCCTAATTAGAGTCAAAGGGAGGCTGGTGCCCATCCCCAGGCGAGAGTAAAGTACACCCTGGACAGCTCGCCAGGCCATCACTGGGCGGAAACACGCTAATGGCTATGCAGCGTCTCTTGACGAAAGTCAGCAATGGTTCTTTTACATGAACCTCACACCACAGACAGTGAGAGACACGGCCGGCCTTTGATAACCCAGTTAGTGCACTGGCGGGACAATGACAATCTGTTAAGAGTGGGGCTTGAACCCCCAACCTTCGGATCAGTGATCAGCACCTTTTACCACCAGCCAACCACTGCCCTTGTATTATATATTCCTTACATTGTTTTTTTCTATTTTGTACAGAATAAATGTGGGATGTTGAACTGTAATGCTGCTGGAAATCGCTAATTTCCCTCTGGGATTAAGAAAGAAAGAAAGACAGAAAGAATGTATGTATCTATCTGTCTATCTGCGCTCACCCACAGTTGGCTGAGATGGGTGCTAGCCTCCCGTGACCCAAATAAAGATTAAGTGTTTCAGAAAATAAACAAATACATATCAGTAGTGTGTGTGTGTGTGAGCGAGAGAGAGAGAGAGAGAGAGAGAGAGAGAGAGAGAGAGAGAGAGAGCGTAGCTAGCTGCTGTAATAATAAGATTGAGATTATTCTTCACACCCTGAACGTTTTATTTGTTCCTCACCTCCAGCCTGTCATTCTCTCAATTAAAGTAAATTAGGAAAAAACTAACAAACCACAAGACAGTGTAACCACCTCCATCCTGAAGACATCAGAAAATCTCACCGTGTTCCAGAGCTCTGACACTGGAGACTCCTTCCATAACCGCTCCACATTGAGTGACTAGTACATTTTACTGGCAATATAATAGAATTATATATCATGTGAATGAACCTGTACATCATCGCTGGAGTTCTGATTCTGATCCCTACCTCATGCCCGTGGACTGAGACACGCCCATCAGAGGGTGTATTTCCTGTACAGTGGTCTCAGACACTTCATCCCCACTTCCGATTTGGGGTTTAGTCGAAGACGAAGTGTCATCGTCGGAGGAGTTGTCCTCTGATGCTCCCAAGATAAACCTGAGCTTCTCCCGAGCTTCTTCAACAGTCCTGAACCTGGACCTTGGCACGAAAGTGGGAGGAGTTTCCGAGACACCTGGTTGCAGGGATGCTTGGTCAGATGAATTGTGGGTAAGTGGTGGAGGCTTTTCCTCACTCCCGGATGATGGAGACCGGCATGTGTGATCCATCAGCAAAAATCTGATGAAGTTTGAATCAGTTTATCTTCCAGAAGATAATAATACAGCATGGCATGCAGGGTGGAAAGCCATCCCACACCTTCAGGAGAGCTGAAGATTAATTCTTTAGGAATTTATTATCCATCCCAGGGAACTAGAAGAGAAAATTCACACAAATTGATAGAATTATTGTTTAAACTGGCCTGGCATGTTCATTTTTTTTAATATAACAATAAAAAAAATGCAGGAAACACAATTCCTCTCAAGCCCCTAAGAAGCCCAGTGTGTAAAAATAACCAGCCATCCGCTGTAGTGCACTCAGTAGTGCATAGGTGTAGTGTGTACATTGGCATGGGCTTGTTGATGTGATGTGTGTGTGTGTGTGTCCTTGTACCATTTAGGTGAAGGGTCACTGTGCTATCTATAGGAAACCCTACACTCCCCTCACTATACACTACTTTCATGTTCAACACCACTTAAAAACACAAAGTTATACATTTAAAATGTAAAATACATTCATTTAAAACTTTTATTTAATAAATAAAGAAACCCATCAGTCTGAAAGAATCACCTCAGAGGTGCTAACTCCTTTAGCCTGCATGCTAACAGTGCAGCCCAAACAATAAACTTTAAACCCGAAAAACTTTGTTTTAACCGTAATTCAAGGTTAAAATTCAGCTAAAATCTTATTATAGTACAATTTAATATCAAATAAACAGTTAAACGATACTGATTGATACGTTAATGTGTATTTCATAAACATTGGGCAAAGTTAGTAAGCTATTTTAGTTACAATAATTAATTCAACTATTAGCATGTTAGCATTACAGCACTTTTCAACCACATTCACCTGCTGGTCGGTGAGAGTCTGGGAACCCGACAGTGTTTTTACACTCAACACCCTGAATCCTGTGAGGAACTGCAGCTACATGGCTGCGTCCCAAATCGGTTACACTCCCTTTACAGGCTGCGTCTCAATTCAGTTACATTCCCTTTACAGGCTGCGTTCCAATTCGTTTAGACTTCCTTTATAGGCTGTTTCCCAGTTCGGTTAGACTCCCTTTACCGGTTGTGTCCCAATTCGGTTAAACTTCCTTCCCAGGTTGTGTCTCAATTCAATTATTCGCCCTTTACAGGCTGTCTCCCAATTCACTTATAACTACAATACCGTTGCAGGCTTTATCCCAATTCGGTTATATTCACTTTACAGGCTTTGTACCAGTTCACTTTATGCTTCTTTTACAAGCTGCGCCTCAATTCAGTGACACTCCCTTTACATGCTGTATTCTATAGTTCAGTTGCATCTCAAATCAGTTATACTCCTGTTACCCTTTCACCCTCTACCTGCCCCCTTACTCCCTTGGTTGTGGCATCAGCAGACATGGACTGGCATTTCATTGTTATGCAGACGACACACAACTGTATCTAAAACTGTATTGGGATGCAGCTGGATCTAAAAGTCCGCACTTCCACGGCCACCAGTATGAATGGGAAAGATGGAGCCCACCTCACCTGTGATGCCCAGGTCCAACAACTGTGTAAAACCTCCTTCGACCACCTCAAGAACATCACCATACTTCTGTCTATCACTCGCCCTGTCAGATACAGAAGAGCTGGTCCACCACGGCTTTGTCTCCTCCAGACAGGACTACTGAAATGCTCTGCTTAAGAGCCCCAACAGAAACGTTCCAGAGCTCGGGTATATCCCGAACAGTGCTGTTAGGGTCCTGATGAGGGTGCGAAAATTCAACCACATTACAACCAGATAGGCTCCACCCTCCCTGAGACCATAACAGGGTTCGCCAAGGAAATTAATCAATTCAGTAACCAACGATACAGATTTAGTATTTCGGATTTGAGTCTCATCATCAACAACAAGAGAACAAACTAGGGGTCATCAGGAGGCTACAACACCGAGTGGACACGGTCAGCACAGACACCGGTGCCAGTAAAGCCGAGAAACTCTGTCTCATTCAGGCCCTGGGTTAATGTAGATATCATAACTGGGCATTCGTCAAAGATGTGAAAATTCACAAAGACTGCTCGAGTCGAGACAGGAGACAGGAAGGACCACCAGTGTGCAGGTGAACCTGGAGGTGATCCTGATCAGAAGAATATTTTCTAAACTCTTCATGTATTTTGGCTTTTAAACCTCCCAAACACATGAGAAACCAGATACTGGTCCATCTTGAGGACAGGGTCATCTGGCAGAAATAAACAGCGTAGTGTATGCTGATACGAACCAAGAAGATTTCCATTGAGGAAATGAATGGTCAGGCAGGAACGCCATGGTCTATAAGCACCAGTAGATGGCGCTCTGAATCATCTCACCATATCGAAAGTGTTTGTGTATTTTTGGAACTCTGGGGACTTTCCAAGACTGCTGACTCACTCTCTCTCTCTCTCTCTCTCTCTCTCTCTCTCTCTGTGTGTGTGTGTGTGTGTGTGTGTGTGTGTGTGTGTGTGTATTTGCCTACTGGATGAAACACAAAGCCTCTAAAGCTGTCAATGTCCTCATTTTATTTCCTACAATTTACTTCTCAGCAAAAACGAAAGCACCTCCGAGAAACGATTCTTCGAGTCCCGACATGTTGATCATCCTTACTGAGCCTGAGCCATTTCAGGGAAAACCCAAAAACTGGAACCATGTCTGTAACAGTATGCTGTAGAAAGGTGCTGTCCACTCATTTGGGTATATGGACGGAAGCAACACTTCTTTTAACCGGACGCTTCCTCAGCACCAACTCCTAAGCTCATAGTCCTTTGCAAGGCCATTGGGCCACGGCCGCTCAGTGATATTCCTTGGTGGTGGACCTGAGTATACATGAGCATTCAGTGCAGGAGTCTGTCTCAGTGAATGAGGTGTGGTGAGGTGTAGTAGTGTAGAATCTGTTAGAAATGGTGTAGAAGTGTGTAGCTTTGTAAGGGAGATGTAGAGGGGTGAAGAATGTGTGTTGTGGTGGAGGAGATGTATAAGTGCTGATGTAGATGTGTGGGGCGTGTTGTGTACATGTGTAATAGTGTATGAGGTGTGTGTATAGAAGAATGGTGCTTCAGTGAAAGGTGTGTGTGTGTGTGTGTGTGTGTGTGCGTGCGTGTGTGTGTGTGTGTGTGTGTGTGTGTGTGTGTGTGTGTGTAGTTTAGATTTATATAATATTGTAAGTGATGTATAGGTGTGTGTGTGTGTGTGTGTGTGTGTGTGTGTGTGTGCGTGCGTGTGTGTGTGTGTGTGTGTGTGTGTGTGTGTGTGTGTGTGTGTAGTTTAGATTTATATAATATTGTAAGTGATGTATAGGTGTGTGTGTGTGTGTGTGTGTGTGTGTGTGTGTGTGTGTAGTTTAGATTTCTGTAATATTGTAAGTGATGTATAGATGTGTGTGTGTGTGTGTGTGTGTGTGTGTGTGTGTGTGTGTGTGTGTAGTTTAGATTTATATAATATTGTAAGTGATGTATAGGTGTGTGTGTGTGTATGTGTGTGTGTGTGTGTGTAGTTTAGATGTATGTAATATTGTAAGTGATGTATAGATGTGTGTGTGTGTGTGTGTGTGTGTGTGTGTGTGTGTGTGTGTGTGTGTGTGTAGTTTAGATTTATGTAATATTGTGTTTATGTATAGATGTGTCGGTGCATGTGTAATGGTGTTGAATGTGTTTCATGGTGTGAGAGGTGTGTATAGTTGTGGAGGATGTGTGTTAGGATGTATAGTTGTGTATGCAGTGTGATAAAGTATTATTTGTGTATTTGTGGAAGATCTGCGTGTAGTTATGCATGAAGTAAATATCAGTGTGTGACATGTAAAGTTGTACTTAAGTTGTGTAATAAAATATGGTGCTGGTGTAATTGTGTATGAAGTGTGGAAAGTGTATATCAGTGAAGGATATGTGTGTATAGTTATGTATGTGGTATGTAGCAGTGTAGGATGTGTGTGTGTGTATATGTGTGTGTGTGTGTGTGTGTGTGTGTAATTATGTATGTGGTATGTAGCAGTGTAGGATGTGTGTGTGTGTGTGTGTGTGTGTGTAGTTATGTATGTGGTATGTAGCACTGGAGGATGTGTGTGTGTGTGTAGTTATGTATGTGGTATGTAGCAGTGTAGGATGTGTGTGTGTGTGTGTGTGTGTGTGTGTGTGTGTGTGTGTGTGTGTGTAGTTATGTATGTGGTATGTAGCAGTGTAGGATGTGTGTGTGTGTGTGTGTGTGTGTGTGTGTGTGTGTGTGTGGTTATGCATGTGGTATGTACCGGTGTAGGATTTCTGTAGTTGTGTATAAGGAGTGTAATGAAGTATTTTTGTGTATGGAGGTGGAAGATCTGTGTTTAGCTATGTACGAGGTGTGTAGCCAATGTGTAGTACGTGTGTGTGTTTGTGTGTGTGTGTGTGTGTGTGTGTGTGTGTGTGTGTGTCTGTAGTTATGTACTGTATGAGGAATGTAGTGGTGTAGGATATACATATGTGGTTAAGTATGAGGTGTGTAGCAGTAAGAAGTGTGTGTGTGTGTGTGTGTGTGTGTGTGTGTGTGTGTGTGTGTGTGTGTGTGTGTGTGTGTGTGTGTGGGGAGTTATGTATGAGTCATGCAGCAGTGTAGAACGTGTGTTTGTAGTTATGTATGAGATGTGTAGCAGTGTAGGACATGTGTGTATAGTTATATATGTGTAGCAGTGTAGAACGTGTGTATAGTTTATGAGGTGTGTAGCAGTGTAGGTCATGTGGTGTAGGGGGCTCTGGATAGAGATAGTACCCTTGCCTGCCTGCAACTGCATCCTCTCTAGTAGGGTGGATGGACAACTGATTCTCATCCATCTCCCAAAGCTCTCACGTGCTGGATCCCAGCGCTATACCCCAGTAAACCATCTCAGCTAACGGGCAAAACCATGAGAGGGAAAAGGAGTAAACCTTCAAATCCAGAGTGGGGACCTGCAGATGGTTCAGTGCTACCAGTAACACCGTTGCGGCATCTCCTGCAGCCAAACTGATGCAAGTGTTAAGTGCAACTTAAGGCAAGTGTCATGCTTCACATTCCTTTGGACTCCGTCAGCAAGGCAGAGAGGGGATCCTGGTGATTGGGCCACCCAGGATGGCCAGAACTGGAGAGGATACTCCAGCTCCACTGTAAAGTGTGGGCACATTTTGGGCAGTAGTGGCCTGATGGTAAAAGGTGCTGGATCACTGATCCCAAGGTTGGGAGTTCAAGCCTCACTCTCAACAGGTTGCCACTGTCCCCCCAGTTCAGCTAACTGGGTTATTAAAGGCCGGCCATGTCTCTCACTGTCTATGGTGTGAGGTTCATGTAAAAGAACCATTGCTGACTTTTAACAAGAGGAACTGCATAGCTGTCAGCGTGTTTCTGCCCTGCGATGGCCCGGCGAGCTGTCCAGGGTGTACTCTGCCCTTGCCCGGAGTACCATGAACTGATGCATGGCGCAGTGGTGGTGTTACAGCGTAGGATGTGTGGTTGTGTAGTTGTGTATGAGGTGTGCTACAGAGTAGGACATGTGTGTTTTAGTTATATATTTGGGTTGTATAATTAGTTCTGGGAGACCGGTTATATATTCCAGCAAAGCCAGATGAGACATGTCAGCTTAATAAAGTTGAAAAGTGTGTTAAGGACATTAGACCCTGGATGCTCATTAACTTCCTCGTTTTAAACTCTGATAAGACAGAAGTACTTGTACTTGGATCTCAGCCAGTTAGAAATAAGGTTTCTGATGATGTAATGAGTTTGGATGGAGTTTCAGTCTCATCATGGGGAGCAGTAAAGGACGTTGGACTGAGTATTGATGCTGGTCTTTCATTTGAAGCTCATGTAGATAATATTACTCAGGTAGTCTTCTTTCATCTCAGGAATATTGATAAAATAAGAAATATGATGTCAGTGCATGATGCAGAAAAACTTGTTCATGCTTTTGTTACCTTGAGATTAGATTATTGTGATGTGTTACTGTCTGGATGTTCTAACAGGAGCATAATACCCCCATTTCATTGGAGCGTGGCAGACTCGCGAAAGCAAAACCGTAGTCATCCTCCAACTTTCCTCAGTCATTCCATCATCTTTTGTATCCTTCCGTATGATTCCGAAGGTATTCCTCCTTTTCCGTCAGGCCAAAATCGTCCGCGAACGTGCTTTTGAACATGTTCAAAACCACGTTCACGGAAAAACTTTCCCACACTGTTCCCTCACGTTCCGCAGTTCTTCCGCAAACGTTCCGTCCCTTCCGCAAACGTTCCGAGATCGTTCCTTTTATTCCGCAAGTCTTTCGAGAACGTTCCGCAAGCATTTCCCCTTTTTCCAGATGGTCAAAAGCAACCACGGAATCCCCACGGAATACTCACAGAACGTTTGCGGAATACATGCGGAACGTTTGCAGAATGGTTGCGGATAACACATAAGACTTACGGAAAACTCAAGGAAGTCACTTCCACTATAAATTATTCCAGTTCATTCACTTTGTTTTTTCTGTTTTCCTGTTCATGTAATAAAGTTTTAAAGTTATAATCACTGTGGTTTGGACTTGTGTACATGGCTTTTAGTCTGGAATGATTTATTGAGGTGCAAATGAAAGCAACATATTGACATTATTGATATTAAACATATTAACATGTTAAATTTTAAATTTATTATAAATTATAAACATATTGCACAGTATAAACATATGGTAAATTACAAACATGTTAAATTTTAAATTTATTGTACATTATAAACATATTATACATTAAAAACATATAGTATGAATAGGAGAATGAGCTTCCTCGGTCGATTCCGCGTATTTATAGGCGGAATCAGGAGCAAATCCTTTGATATTTGCCGAGTTTTCCTCGTTGAAACGTGGTTACGCCGGGTATTCCTCAGTCATTCCTCAGTCATTCCGTGTTGAACCTGAACGTTCTGCCTTCATTCCGCGTGTTCTGCAATCATTCCGTAGCTCTTCCTTCTGTAATGGAGTAGCGCATAGTCGTTCCTCGAGTGTTCCGTGATTTCCGTGAACGTTCCGTGAATTATCCGAAGGTCTTCCTTTGCAATCCGCACTGGTTCCAAAGGTAATCCGAGCGCTTTTACGCATGTATTCCGACATTGTACCGCGGTTTTTCCGTGACTTTTCCGCACATTCCGTGAACATTCCGAAGGTGTTCTGAAGGTACAATTTTCCGTAGGTTTTTGGCCCATTTTCTGTGTAAAAATGCCAAAGCTCCTCCGTAGAGTGCGTTCCGTGCCTTTCTTCCATGATCATTGCATGCCGGGCTCCAGTGAAATGGGGGGTATAAACAAGCTCCATTTAGTCAAGAATGCAGCAGCGAGAGTCCTTACTAGAGCCAGAAGATACGAGCGTATCACCCCGACCTTATTTACACGGCACTGGCTCAGAGTTACAGTTCACATTGAGTATAAAATACAACTTTGAACCTATAAAGCACTTAATGTTCTCACGCCACATTATCTTGGTGAACTTCGTGTCGTTTATGATCTGACATGTCCCATTAGATCACAAGGTGCAGGATGCTTAGTGAGACTGTACCTCGAATAATGAAGACTACTGCAGGGGGCGGAGCTTCTCTTACAAAGCCCAACAGTTATGGAATAACCTTCCAGTTAATGTTTGGGACTCAGACACTGTCTCTGTTTATAAGACGAGGCTGAAAACTGACTGGTTTAGAGGAGTATTTAGTTAAAAGGCTTTTATTATGTAAAGGAGCAGATCTGGAGGTCTCGGGCATAGAGAGTTCTGGTAAACTGTGATGTTGGGATGCTGTCACTCCTCCACTCTACATGCTCACCCAGGTCCGTTTAACATTTGGGTGGCTGATTTCCCAGCAGCACAGGGTGTCCTTATGACTGTCTTCCCTCTGGTTCTCTTTCTTTTTGTGATGCTGCCATAGCCAGTCATGCTGGAGACCCTGCTGCACTCAGCAATAATACATTGTTCCATTACATTACTATGAGTATATCAACCTCTCTCTCTCTCTCTCTCTCTCTCTCTCTCTCTCTCTCTCTCTCTCTCTCTCTCTCTCTCTCTGTTGAGGTACACATTGCTCTTCTGGGATGCCGGTGATTCTGATTCCTCTGCTTTCTGAGTCCTGTGCTCTGTCCTGGTGTTCTGATGCAGGCTGGGGTCCTCATCTTGGAAGCCCTTCCTTCTTGCTGATGAAGACCTAGATGGACCCAGATGTGACGATCACTTTTCACTGCTGGTGATAGAAACTCTTTTTCCATAATTATTTAGGACTTAAAGTTATATAACCACCGGACTCATATACTCATACTTATATAACCACACTTAGTCTCAGTAAGACAATACATGTGTGTGAACGACAAGGACCCAAGAGGAACTTTGAGGTTACAGGGGGCAGAGATAAAGAAGGTGGATGATTTTAAGTACTTAGGCTCAACAATCCAGAGCAATGGAGAGTGTGGAAAAGAGGTGAAGAAGCGTGTGCAGGCAGGTTCGAATGGATGGAGAAAAGTGTCTGGTGTGATGTGTGATAGGAGGGTATCGGCAAGAATGAAGGGAAAAGTGTACAAGACGGTGATGAGGCCAGCGATGTTGTATGGTTTAGAAACAGTGCCCCTGGGGAAAAGACAGGAGTCAGAGTTGGAGGTAGCAGAGATGAAAATGTTGAGGTTCTCTTTGGGAGTAATGAGGATGGATAGGATCAGAAACGAGTACATCAGAGGGACAGCACATTTTAGATGTTTTGGAGACAAAGTCAGAGAGGCTAGATTGAGATGGTTTGGACATGTACAGAGGAGGGATAGTGAGTATATTGGTAGTAGGATGCTGAGGTTGGAACTACCAGGCAGAAGGCCTAGAGGAACACCAAGGAGAAGATTCATGGATGTGGTGAAGGCGGACATGAAGGTCGTTGGAGTAAGAGAAGAAGATGCAGAGGATAGGGAGAGATGGAGGCAGATCATTTGCTGTGGAGACCCCTGAAGGGAACAGCTGAAAGGAAAAGAAGAACCACCGGACAATTTTTTTGGACTGTAATGAATTTCTCATATCTCTCTATACTAGTATATGTAGTATATGGTTTGTAGTTTTTTTTTTTTTTGTATTTTTATGGTTCCACCCAAATGAGGATGGGTTTCTATTTTGACACAAGTTCCTCTCAAAGTTTGTTCCTCGCATCTACCAAGGGAATTGTTCCGTGCCACCATCACTGCCAGCGATGATCATTAAGGATATGTAGGGGTCGTCATTAGGGATATGTAGGGGTCGTAAGAAAATGTTGAAATTCTTTATAGTTTGTAAGCTCCTCCTTTCACTGTTTTACTGGGTAAAGCTGCTTTGCGACGATGTCAACTGTAAAAAGCGCGACACAAATAAAACTGAACTGAATTGAATTGAATTGAATTGAATTGAATTGAATTGAATTGAGACCGACCCCAAAATTTTCGAATTATTTTCAGGGGGAGCGAGGCTGAGGAAGGATCCAAATTTGGTCAGAAACAATCGAAAGCAAATAAGCAAGAAGGACAAAATAAGGCCAGACATTTTCATCACTAACATTCTCTCACATCAGAAACTCATCAGATACCTTCCCTGATAACTTATGATGCACTGTGTTATCCTGAAAGAGAGAGAGAAAGAGAGAGAGAGAGAGAGAGAGAGAGCATAGTGTAGAAAGTGCCAGTATTTTGATTATTGAAGCGACATGATCTCTCTCTCTCTCTCTCTCTCTCTCACACACACACACACACACACACACACACACACACACACACACACACACACATCTGAATAAATAAACCCTTCAGTGAAACTGAACTCATGACCATGTACGTAATGGCTTGTTTGTAATGCTTAGTAACCTGTTCTTCTCTTTTCTCCCCGGTAACTGATGACGCGCTGCTTTTTTCTGCCTGCTCTGTGCTGCTGTTGGCAGAGAGGAGACTCAACCCCAAACACAGACCATGTGGACACACCCTCTGATCTGACACTTCAGTATTGTATCTCTGAACAGCGATTTACCAGTATAACACACACACACACACACACACACACACACACACACACTTTTTTACTTATTTATTTATTTTAATAATAATTAAATTATAATAGCATTTTAAATACTGTATATTAGAGAGGTTGGTATAGACTTTATTTATCTTTACATTAATGATGTTTTTTGGATGTAAAGTTAAATAATGTGGAACAAATGAAGAGTTCTTTCTTTGGTTTGAATCTTTTCATTATTCCGTGTCTTAATTTTAACCCCTCACGCCCTTCCTGTATCATTACAACTTTATTAAACACATTTCAGTGTATTTGAACACAGCCCTTCCTTTCTGTGTGTGGTGGTGGTGATGGCCTGGAGGTAAAAGGTGCTGGATTGCTGATCTAAAGGTTGGGGGTTCGAGTCTCACTGTTCCCCCAGTGCAGCTAACTGGGTTATCAAAGGCGGGCCATGTCTCTCACTGTCTATGGTGAGAGGTTCATGTAAAAGAACCATGACTGACTTTTGTAAAGAGGAGCTGCAAAGCCGTCAGTGTGTTTCTGTCCCTTGTTAAAGGGTTGTGACAGGAAGGGCATCCGACGTAAAAACCTCTGCCAAATCAAACGTGCGAATCAGATGATTCGCTGTGGCGACCTCTAAAAAAGGGGAAAAGCCGAATGTAAAGAAGACTTTATGTTCTGTGTATATCTGGGTCATGAGTCCACAGTAAAGTAATAAAATATTTCTCTTCTTCTCTGATCACTGCTCCCAAAATCAGGAGATTAAATATTAATGTGTTCTGATTTTTTTATAACACAAACTCAATGCTGTAGTAACATGTTTATTATCGCGTCCTCCTTTGACCTCCTGCTTGTTTACTTCCTTTCACTTTGTCCCCAGCACCAGCACCAGCGGCGTCTTCCTGCAGTACAGGTTCCTCCTGCTGCACTTCATTTTAATCTAAATTAAGAATGGTATTCTTTTAATTTCCATAATTTCCCCGAAACGCCATTTACTTTCATTTATAACTTTATAATAAACAGAATGTAAATAAAATTCCACAGGATTTATTCATCTGATTCACACT